>NW_023608061.1:0-32930 GCF_013339725.1 Rhipicephalus microplus | reverse complement strand
GTCGAAAAAAAGGCGGGAAACCACACATTCAAACGTCGCATGTCGATTGGTCTCTACCATGACGCAGTTGGGACAAGTGGAAGTGCGAGCCACCTGCCATCGCTGCAACCGATCTCGTGTGGGGAGCAAGCACCAGCCTAACCTCCAGACAAAGTCTCTGAGATGCCCTGGCAACACTGCAGCAGTTATTGGTTTCCAAGCGTGGTTCAATACAGATTGACGATGCTGGGGCACCAAGGGCCGTAGAAAGGCGGCCATTGTGTCCACCACTTTAGAATATGCCACCTCTGTCTCTGGCCACGTAGCTTCCAAACGTCGGTGAAATGCCAGAAGGGCTCGATACAAAGATGGTAATTCAGTTGACTGGAGACCTTTGTTTATTTGGCTATCCGGCAAGAAGACACGTAGTGATGGCCCCAGATGGTAGCGAGCCAGTGTCTGAGCGGGCATGTCATTATTGCTTAGTATTCGCAACAGAGTGGGGAGGCACAATGTAGAAGCCGCGACGGAAACGTCAGGGAATGCAAAACCACCTTGATCTCGCGGTTGAGCTAACGCTGGACGTGATAACAATTCTGTGCCACCAGACCAAAAAAAATGAACTGATGCAGCTCTACACTTTTCTGCAGACGTGGAGCGGTGGTTTAACAGAATGGCAAAGGTACCAAAATTTTCCTAGGTACACCGTTTGAGTTAAGTATCGGCGTTCCAGGGGGGGGGGGGGAATTCGAGTGCCTGGCTGCTTTGATATCATTTAGAAGAGTTTGTACAACGGATGACCAGATGCTATCCTGTATACCAAATACAGTGAAAGTAACTCTGAGTATTGAAATCTCAGGAGACCACTGTAAAGGCGACGTGATGTTGATACGACCGCTGGGGTTGCCAATGAAAAAATACTGGCTTTCAGAAAAGTTTAACTTTGCACCGGAGATAATACTGAAATCATGGAATGTATCAAGAGCATGCTGCAGCGACTGTTCATTATGTACATATAGAGTGATATCATCTGCATATGCAGCGACCTTACTTGAGTGTTACCGGGTAGAGGTAAGCCACGAATCTGCGGGTGATGTTCAACGGCCCTTAAGAAGGGCTCTAATGCAAGGATAAATAACACTGGGAAGAGGGGACACCCTTGACGGACCCCACGCGTGACTCTAAATGAGTGACTCTCACGGAAATCTAAGTAAAGGGTACTTTCTAAATTAGTGTACATCGCGTTGATAATGTCAATGAACTTATCCGGGAATCCGTATGCATGTAAAACATTTAGTATGTAGCCATGTTCTATGAAATCAAAAGCTTTCTCTTGATCTAATGAAACCAACAGTCCTTGCGCACATCGGCTAATGGTGTATTGAATGATGTCACGCGTTAACCACGTATGGGTGTGTATTTCTCGGCCCGGAACAGAACAGACCTGGTGGGGATCGATTAATGTTGCATGAAATGGACTGATTCGGCGCGCCAAAATGTTAGCCAAGAGCTTGTAATCTACACTGAGCAGGGTAATAGGGCGCCAATCTTCTGATCGCGTGGACATTGGGTCTTTCTTGGGAACTAGTGTTATACGGCCTTTGTGGAAAGAAGTTGGAAGTGTAATATCTTGGAAACACTTGCGAATGACGCGTGACATAGTTGGACCACTGATAGGCCAGAACTGTACATAAAACTCTGCAGGGAGTCCGTCAGGCCCTGGGGCCGATCCCTTTTTCATTGCGTCTAATGCGCCTTTGATTTCGTCATCGGATGGTGGTGATAGGAGGACGTCATTTGACATGTAGGAATCATGAGGTAAATCTGTTAGCAGAGGATGCGAAGAAACGGATCCTGGGTAACAGACATTAGCACCAGATTTAGCTATTGACTCAAAGTGTTGAGTGAATTCCTGAAAGTCGCGCGTACCCGCAGCAGCTGGGGTGATAGAAATCAGCGAGTGGGCAGGCGAGCCTGGTGGGCAAAGCAGAGCTCTGCGTGCATACCTTAGCACCTCAGGGTGCGCACAGGGTGCACGTCTACAGCGGCAAGCTGCAGCCGAGAGTGAAGAAGCGCGCATAATACGCTGGTACCGTTCAACGAGCTCCTCTTGCCATGCCCGCATTACAGTGGAAGGACTGGGATCTCGATTGGCAATGCGTATCTTCTGGATTAACAATGACGCATCTTTCGACATACGGGTGCAAAGTCCTCTGCCCGACGCACTGCAATGATGCCGCCACTGTTCTTTGAGGCGATCCCAATCAGCTACATCGGCCCCAATGAGCGATGCGTGTAATGCTCGGGATAATTTCTCCGTGGATTGAGAGTCCTGGAGGACGCGGCGATCGAGACGCCATGGTCTGTGAATTGTTGGCGTCCCCGCTGGCAGGCGGAGAGAGAACATAACCGGCCGATGGTCGCTAATGCATACTAGTGTCGGTGGCAATGACATTACCCCGGTGTCGTGAACGTAGGTAATGAGACTGGGGGATGCATACACGCGATCAATTCGGCTGCTCGACGCTGCTCGACGCCAAGTATAGGCATAATTACTGCCATGCACACTTTGATGAATGTCACTCAATGCCAAATGCTGCACTAGACGTTCGAGTTCTCTGGCATTCCAGTTTGACCGGCCACGACCCGGGCCTCGAACGTCTGCGTGTGAGTCTAAGACACAATTGAAATCCCCTAAAAGTACCACATGTCGGGAATTTAAAAGAAACGCATCAAGAGATTGGAAGAACGCGTTTGAGTTCTCGCGTGCCGCTGGGGCATACACGGCAGCAAATCTTATTCTTAACGCAAAAAAGGTGCAGTCGAACGCCAGCACGCGTCCGAAGGCATCGAAGGAAACATGATGGCCACGTAAAAGACCTCGGTGAAAAATAACGACTCCGACGCCAGTCCAATGCGTGCTGGCGTACGAAAAGAAACAACCGAAATTGAACGCGCACTTGAAAGCGAGTACATCAGAAACCTTGAAAAAATTTGTTTCTTGCACGAACAGCAAATCACAGTGCACTGAACGTGCAAAAGCCAATACCTCAGCCTGTTTTTATGGATTTCGGAAACCTTGAACGTTAAAAGTAATAACTTTTAGAGTAAGAGCCATGGCGAAAATGAAAACATAGTATGGGATCACGCAAATGCAGGGGTACCTTTATCAGGTGCGGGAGCCAATGCCCCGCAAGTGGCTGAGTCATTTTTTCCGGCCAGGCGATCCACCGGAGGCTCGGGGCTTCCGGGATCGCGTCGAAGTCCGCAGGGGACTTCTGTCTCTGGTGGGGGCTTCTATGTCACGAGTAGTTATCTGGTGGCGTTTGGTGTCCGGGTTTTTGAGCGAGGATGGTACAAAGACGTCTCCACTGTCCTGGCTTATGTCACAGGGGCTGGTGTCTTCGTCAATTTGCAGGGGCGCCTCACTCGCGGTGCTGTTGGAGTCCTCGTAGATGCAGGCGTCGTCGTCTTGAGATGTAGACTTCTCGATGACACCTGAACTTGTTGTCGACAGAGCAGCAACGCGAGGGGCCTCAGATGCAATATTCCCATCCGAGACGCCGTCCTCACGAGGCGCTTCGTCTGACGAGGGCTTGGCCTGCGATTCCCCAGAAATGGCCACGGGACGCGGGGAACTTAAGTTTTCAGTACCTGGAGGGATTACCAGGCCCGGAATCGTTGGGAACGCAGTGGGCGTCTGGTGCAGCGTCGCGATTGGCACACCTTGGTCGTGGTCGGTTACCACGGCTCACGTTGACGAAGTGTCACTCTTGTTCTTAGATGGCGTTCCTGGTTGAAGTATAGGGAAATCCTCGGATGCCGCCTCGGAATACGATGGCCTGATGGTGCAGGCCATGGTGGCATGCGGGTCCCCACAACGGCGACACGGCAGCGAGCAGCCTTTCCCGTCGTGGCCATAAACGCCGCACCTTCCACAAAACGGAGCTGTGCAGTTCATGCGGAAGTGCCCACTGTCTCCACATCGACGACACACTCGCTGGATGCCTTTATAGTCACAGGTTACTCGATGGCCCGCGACCTTGAGGTAGTTGGGCACCGGTGACGAAGCCTTCATTTCCATGCGGACGTATCGCGTCCCAGTGGTCACGGTTGGGCGCAATCCCATGAGTCCTCTGGTGATGTGCAGCACCTTCCCGTAGGGAGAGAGTGCTTGTGCGAGGACTTCGCTGGGTACGCGGCACGGCAGGAACAGGACAGTCACTTGGGTCACTTGGGGTCCCAGGGGTACGATGGCGACGCGCTCTCCTCGGATGATGAGGTGCGACGCGTCTACGATTTGGGCCAGTGCGGCCTCACTGTTGACAGTAACTTGGTAGTTCCGGCCTCCAAAGAGCTGAACGCAGTATACTTCTTCGATTCCTACTATTGAAGACGTCGCGTCAACGACGTCTTCGGGACTAGTCCCCTCGGGGACGACTGCGTCGAAGGCTAGCGCCTTCTTCGGGGGCTGGCTTCCCATGACGGGCGTCCGCCAGCCCAGGGACGCCGTGACTAACGACGACGTGAGACGCTAAGATGCTCCTTATGGCGTGGCTTGTGCGTCCCTCGCAGTACGTAACTCACTGCACCGAAGTTTTTAACATGTAAGTTGTTCAATTTAAACCATGGCACCTTCTTCCCATGAGCCTTGTTGCAGTCACAGAATAGGCGCATACTACACGCCCACGTTCGCAATTTCTAGTTAATTGAGCACGTCTGGGATCTTAAGCTTATGTGTCCTGTAGCTCCTACATACTGTTTGAACGTAAATCTTTTAATCGTTTGTAGACGTACCTGTTTCACATATCGATTGTTTATTGAGAAGAAGGGTTGACTTGTTGTGTAATGAAAATGCTTATTGTGGCGAAGTTGTGCCATCCGCATTAACAAGTTGCTTTCTAGAAGCATGAATAATTAGTGCATTACGTTTATTATACGTTTAACTTAACTCTACAAAGTGGGCAAGATAGAAACTTCAAGTGAGGTAGCATTTAAACCTTCCCATACGCTTTTGTGAGCTAAGCTCCCTATGCCGTGGGTCGTATGCAGTAGTCGTCGAATGCGCCGCATGGCATAGTATGCAGTAGCCGTCGAAGTAGTAGGTAGCCACCTCTACGACTGGACCAGAGGAGCGGCACGCGTGCACCCTTTTCAATTGCGGAGGAAACCCGCGCATATTACTCATAAATAAAGATGTAGTTGTTTCTGATGAAACAACTTAGAGAGAGCAGAATTTTTGTTCTAATCTCCAATAAAATTTGTCTTGAAGTTGATGGTTACTGAAAAGATTGGCAGCATATTCACAGAGTGAATGATGGATAGTGGGACGAAACATCCATCCGTCCATTCGTTCTTGCGTCCGTCTGTCCATGCGTGCGTCTGTGTTACCGCCCGTGCGTCCATCCGCCCGTCCAGGCGGGCGTCTGTTTGTGCGTTCGCACGTTCATCTGTGCGTCCGTCCCAGCATTCGTCCATACATTCGCTCCTGCGTCCGTCCATGCGTTCATCCGTCCGTGCAGCCACCCGTACGTCCTTCCATGCATCTGTCTGTGTGTCTGTTCGTCCATCTATTCAACACTCCAAGTACAAACATCTCGTATCTTTTCATCATATATTCCTCTTATAGAAGCACCACCATCAAGCGGACATTCCAAGGACTAAACTAGAGGAGGAACACGCACACTTTCTTACGGCTTCCGCTTGGTGTCTACGTCCCACCTTTAACTACCTCAATTTCATGGTATAAACTAGTTCACTGTGCTTATGGCACTGCGGCCCAATGCTCGCTAAACCTTTCTAAAACCTAGGAGGTTACGCCCAGCGAGTATAACGTAGCGACCCTTTCTCGTCTTCTGTGCGTTGTTGAACAATAAAAAATTCGCAGCGTGCGCGTTGACTAAAGGCCAAATTCTCCTGTCACTAACTCCCCCTTAGCACCCATTGGCATGTACATTGAGCACTATTTTTCTTTGTTCAAAAACGCACAGAAGAAATCTCCCACCGGCATCACCTTAGAGGTAAAAATGTTATACTTGATACAAACTACTACAACGGCTACGAGAGACGAACGGGTGCCGCTATAAGGAGCTTCGCCCCTAAAAAAATTGGCAGATCCCACGTACAGTGGGAATCGATGACATGCAAAGCACGAATGAGAAAGGTCGACATGTCATTTTAAAATCAGCACAACTTTACGAGGGGGAGGTAAATGTTACCATACATCACTTCCGTGTCATAATTATCATGTTTGGAAGTGCCGTTTACCTCTGACATCTATTCACGTCACGTGATACCAAATTTAGTATATGTGGAGCTAGCGAAACGACCGCGAGCACGCTATGAGCATGGTATGTTGTCATGTTCTTACATGACACACGTGTGAGGATTACCATGTTTGCTCCAGTCATATACTTTCGTCATCCATTGATGTCACTTAACACCAAATTTGGTATATGTGGAGCTAGCAAAACGGTCGCGAGCGCATCATGAAGGGCCCAATATACTCCAATGTAGCGTTGACGCGCACGCACGCTGGGCCAGCGACGCTACGTTAGCGAAACGCGAGCACTCTATAGTCTGACGCCAAGCGCCACCAGCATGACCAGCGTCCGTCGGCACGGCCCGACAGCAACCGGTGCGAAATGCGACATGCTGAATTTTGCGCCGATGCGTTCCCTAGACAACACTGCGCCTCCATCTTTTCGTGATGGAGGGACGCCGGACGCAATGAAACGTGCATGCGTGAAGGCAACGCAGTGCCGCACGCGCCTGCGAGTATATGGCCGAACTGGCGCCTGGCGTCGCAACGCCGGCGTGTCATGTCGAAATGAAGGCTGGCGAGCACGCGCACTGCGTCGCATCAAAATATATTGGCGCCTTGACTGTGGCATGTAGTCCTGTTATCACATGACATGCATACCACGATTATCATGTTTGCACCAATCACGTACCTTCACCATCCATTGACGTTACGTAATACCAAATTTGACATGTGTGAAGCTAGCGAGAAGGCCATGAGCGGATTATGAGTGTGGCATGTAGTCATGATGTTACATGACACGCATGTTGTGATTATCATGTTTGTATGTGACATTTACATATGTGGTCCGCTCACGTCGAGTAATACCGACTTGGGTACATGTGAAGCTAGCAAAAAGGCCGCGAGCGCATCATGCGCGTAGCATTTAGTCATGTTGTTACATGAGACACATCTCATGTTTATCATGTTTGCACCTATATCATACCAGCATCATCCATTGACGCCCCGTAGTACCAAATTTGGTGTAAGTGAAGCTAGTGAAACGACCACCAGCGCATCATCAGCGTGACTTGTAGTCATGTTGATACATGACACGCATTCATGATTATCATGTTTGCACCAGTCGCATACCTTTGTCATCCTTACACAGACCATAATACCAAATTTGGTATATGTGACGCTAGCGAAACAGCTGCGAGCGTATAATGAGCTTGGCATGCAGTCATGGTGTTACATGACACACATGTGATGATTTTCATGTTAGCGCCTGTCGCTTGTGTTCGTTATGCAATCATGTCATACCATACAAGTTTTGCAACACGCCATGTGAACGAAACAACCGCAAGAGCTGCAGGATCATGAAATGTAGATACTGACATTGATGACGTCCATGTCAAGATTTTCATGTTATGAGTAGTCAAATATCTTCTTCATACAGTCATGTTATGCCAAACCAAGTTTGGTACCGATATCATTATTGAAACGGCCAGGAGCGCTAAATGTCCTTGGCGGCTAGATAGATAGATAGATAGATAGATAGATAGATAGATAGATAGATAGATAGATAGATAGATAGATAGATAGATAGATAGATAGATAGATAGATAGATAGATAGATAGATAGATAGATAGATACGCTCAAAGTTACCAAAGTTCGCTAAGAAATGCTTCGCATTTCAAAGACTGCTATAAGACAGATGCACTTGGAGCACTATCTGATCAGAAAAATTGCAGCACATCCACGGAGTGAATGATGGAGAGTGGGGCGAAGAATTCGTCCATCCATTCGTTCTTGTTTCCGTCCGTCCATGCGTCCGTCAGTGTGACCATCCATGCGTCCATCAGCCCGTCCGTGCTTGCGTCTGTTCGCGCGTCCGTTCTTGCGTTCGTCCATGCAGCCACCCCTGCGTCCGTTCATGCGTCCATCCATGCATCTGTCTATGTGTTCGTTCGTATATCTATTGAACACTCCAAGTACCGCCATCTCGCATCTTTTCATCACATATTCCCCATATAGAAGCACCGCCATCCAGCGGACATTCCAAGGACAAAACGAGAGGTGGCACGCGCACAATTTCATACGGCTTGCGCTTCGGGTCCACTTCCCACCTTTAACCACCTCGAGTTCATGGTATATACTAGTTCACTGTATTCATGGCACTGCGGCCGAATGCTCGCTAAACCTTTTGAAAACCAAGGAGGTCACGCTCAGCGAGTATGACGTAGCAAACATTTTCAGTCAGATAGTGCTCAATGTACATGCCAATGGCTGCTAATGCGAAATGAGAGGCGGAGAATTCGGCGTTTACTTTCTTACGGCTTGCGCTTCGTATCTACTTCCCATTTTAACCACCTCGAGTTCATTCATGGTATATACAAGTTCATTGTATTCATGGCACTGCGGCTCAACGCTCGCTAAACCTTTCTAAAACTAAGGAGCTTACACCCAGTGAATATAACGTAGCAACCCTTTCTTCTCAGATAGTGCTCAATGTACATGCCAATGGCTGCTAATGGTGATCGCAGCCTGCGCGTTAACTAAAAGCCGAATGCTCCTGTCTCTCATTCCCCATTAGCAGCCATTGACATGTGCATTGAGCACTATTTTTTATTGTTCAACAACGCACGGAAGAAGTCTCCCACCGGCACCACCTTGGAGGTCAAAATGTTATACTTGTTACATACTACGGGGAACGAACGGGTGCCGCTATAAGGAGTTTCTCCCCTAAAAGGGTTGCCAAGATATACGCGCTGGGCGTAACCTTCTTGGTTTCAGCAAGGTTTAGGGGGGGTTGGGCCGCAGTGCCATGAATATAGCGAACTAGTGTATTGAACTATAGATGGTAAAAACTGGGAAGTAGACATTAGGCACAGGCCGTAGGAAAGTGCGCGAGTGCCATCCGTCAGTTAGTCCTGGAATGTCCGCAGGACTGCGGTACTTCTATATGCTCAATATATGATAAAAAGATGTGACATGATGGTACTTGGAGTTTTCACTAGATAGACGCACGAATCGACGGATGGACAGACAGACAGATGCATGGATGGACGCATGAATGGATGGATGGTCAAACGTACGTACGCACGGACTGAGGAAAGCAAGAAAGAATAGATGAACGAACGCTTCGCACCACTTGTCATCATGCACTCCGTGGATACGCTAAAATTTTTGTGTGAGTTACGTATTTTTACGTCAAGCACTACACGCAGTCGAACTCTTTTGTTGCTATCATCATAAACATATACTTAAGAAATTGAAGTACCGGCGAGAACAGCTGCAGTAAGTAACATTGGTTTTAGCAATGTAACTTGGCTGATACATTGCTACGATGCCATCAGTTGGGTACCACAGCAAGCAAGGGCGTGCACATGCACACAACCTAAAATTTAGGAAACAAATTTACATCAATTTAACAAACAAGGTTCTTTCTGTTTGACGATGATCTCTCATTCAATATGATAAATGCAATAGACCCTTTAGAAAATTCAGCCTGAAAACTTGGTTCTGCCACCATATATTGTTCACTCGTGCGAGCTGGCGGGCTTTGTGTCCCAGGCACGCCGATGAGCGTCCCTTGCAGCGCACGTGGACACCGCTTGCGTTCGTGCAGGACGTGTACCGCATTGGAACGGGACGCCAAGGAGCGTCCCTTTAGTGAACAAGACATGGCGGGAAAAATTGTGTTTTCTGTTTCGTTAGGTAGGCGGCGCTGAATATTGAAAAGGGTCTATTCTGGTTACATTTACAAGTAACGCGAATCGCTTAGTCCCAGCCATAAGATATCACTCCAGGCAACTCCACATTCATTTAGGTCTTGAAGGCAGCACGCTGTTACGAAGCACGCCTCCAACGACGTTACGAAGGGCGCCACGGATCTCACCGCTGACCTCCACTGTTACGAAAGACGGCGACGCCAACACGGTCCCGAAGGCGCCACTGCTTCGGACTCCACCGCGAAGGTCACCTCTCGTTTGGTAGCGTAGGTTTCTCAGCTCGCGACTGCTTCTGCGCAGAGCTGATAGACGAACGGACGAGACGACAGTGAGTTAAACAAGGTTTATGTACAGCATATATACAGAGCCGTTACATATTCGGCACTGGCGCCGACAACTTAGAGACTCGGACAGCCGAGCTCTCTCCTCTTGCACAAAGGTCCAGTGCTCGCGACACGCCGCAGGTCTTTTTTTATATGCACCGGGTGGATTCTTTGAGTAACCAAATGTCCAACCAGAAGCGCAGCGGGTCGTGAGGTCAGAATCCTTCAATGGGGTCGCCGCTGGGCCGTGTCATTCTCATCTAATATGGAGCCCCTGCGCTGCACGTGGCTGCACCCGAGGACGAGTGACGTCGCCACGCATTGCATCAGACTCGCCAAACAGGAAGGCGCCGATTGCTTCGACGGACTTGCAGGCATAACAGCACCCCCGCCGCCAGACAATGCGCCGGAAAGACGAGCTGCTTCCACGTGGCTCGGATGTCAGGCGCGCTCGTTCGCCAGGTCCCTCCAGGTTCGCATCCAGGGCCATGGGGAGAATGCAGCTCCAGACTATGTTCCAAGAACACATCCCATTCTTGAGGACGGATCCCAGCTCTACTGGCTTGTCGCCACAACTTGTCGACCAGCTTAACTCGTCTCTTCTGTCTATCTTTGGTTTCATCATTTTTCGATGGTTCTGCAACTTGTCAAGAACGGTTTGGCAACAGACAACACACGACACAAGCAAGTGCTCTTGGTTACCCGACAAAACACCAGACAAAGTATAGTACATCATATACCTAGCTACGTGTCTATCAGAATTTCTTTCCTTCTACACCAAGAGAGACATGTGGGACACAAGACTCTTAAAATGAGAGCTCAATTTTTTACGCGTAAAACTACGTAACGAAATAGAATAGAACATAAAGTTGGCTCCTTGAGCTCATTCTGGACGAGAGCGCTCAGCTAAGGCCGTGATGAGGACAAAATTTGGCCCCGAATCGCCAGCGGGAAACCGAAAGCTGGAGAAGGTACTAAATAAACGCACGGCTCAATGCGTCTGCATTAGCGTTTAGCTTTCCTTTTTTGTAGCGAACGTCAAATTTGTGCTGTTGGAGTATCATGTTCCATCTCAGTAATCGGCCACTTGTAGGCGACATGTTATTTAACCAGGTTAGAGGACAGTCGTCCGCTTCGACCACAAACCTCGAACCGGAGACATAACAAGCTAGCTTTTTAACGGCCCACACGAGGTAAGCGCATTCCTTTTCAGAGGTACTGTATGCCTCTTCCCTGCCGCTGAGTTTTCGACTTAAATACAAAACTGGCCTTTTGTTACCAGCACTGTCTTCCTGGCACAATACAGCTCCCATTCCGTGATCACTCGCGTCGCATTGAATCACAAATCTCTTAGAAAAATCGGGTGCCATGAGAACGAGCTTTTCGCTTAGGGCCTGTTTTAGCTGGCAAAACGCATTCTTTTTTTTTTGAGTCCCATACCAATTTAACCAGCTCGGATTTTCGAAGTGCGTCAGTTAGAGGGCTGGCAATGCTAGAGTAATTTTGCACATAATGCTGATAGTATCCAGCCAGGCCCAAGAATGGCCTTATCTCAGATTTTGTGGTTGGTCGTGGATAATTCACGACAGCGGCTACCTTAATTTCTGAAGGTCTACGCCGGCAAAGCCCCACTACGTGCTCCAAGTAAGACACCTCGCCACACCCTAGGTGACATTTAGTAGGTTTCACGGTAAGAGCAGCTTCTTTCAACCTGTTCAGCACGATGCGTAAATGCTCAACGTGTTCTTCCTAGTTGTTTGAGAAGATGGCGACATCGTCAAAATACGGCAGAGCGAACTCAGAGAGGCCTTTAAGAACGTGGTATATTAAGCCTGAAAAACAAAAGGGCGAATTTTTCAATCCAAAGCTCATCTCAAGTGGATGATACGTTCCAAATAGAGAAACGAATGCGGCATAGCAGCTAGCATGCTCCGTAAGGGGGACTTGCCAATACCCTCGCACGAGGTCTAACATGGAAGTATAGCTGGACTGTGACACAGTTTCCACTCTCTCATCTAGGTTTGGTATCGGGTGAGTTTGGTCTCGACTTATGGCGTTAAAACGCCGATAATCGATGCATGGCCTAGTATCTTTTCCTGACACTTGAACCAATATTAGAGAGGATGTATAGTCGCTCTCGCCCGGTACTATAACTCCCAACTCCAGCATTTTATCGATCTCCTCTTTCATGATCTGCTTTTGCACAGGGGAACAACGATACGGCTTGCTACGGATTGGCTCCTCACAAGTTAGATCGATATCGTGTTCGATCACCGTCGTGTTTCCGGGACGGTCCGAAAACACGTATTTAAACTCGGAAACAATCCTTCTCAGGTCCTCCTTCTGGACTTCACTTAACCTAGGCTCTAGGTTCAACTGCTCCAAGATTACCTCCGATCTCTTTCGATTACATCACTAGAACTCAAAATTTCTTCTCCCTCTTCCTCTGAAGCATTCAACAGCAGATTTACAACCGCTTGGCATTGAACGTATGGTTTCATTAAGTTACTGAGGTAAATTTTGTTTGGCCGCCTTCTTAATTTAACTTCATAATTGCTATCAGAAAGCTTCATGGGTGCCTTCCGCTTGTCGGTGGATTTCCCCGCTCTCTGACAAGTGTCGCATGAGCATACAAATTCTTCGATATCCTTCCAGCATTTTGGCCAATAAAACTCAAGAGAAACTCTAGCCTTGGTCTTTTTTATGCCGAGATGCCCTGCCCATGCGTTTTCATGCGCCAGTTCCAATAGTTGGCGACGATACTTTTGTGGCACCAAGAGCTGCTCATACTTGCGACCTTGCGCGATTGTGTAGCTCCGATACAGGAGCCCTGCTTTCTCAAAAAAAGAAACATTCTTTTTCTTTTAGGGGCGAAGCTTCTTATAGCGGAACCCGTTCATCCCCCGTAATATGTAACAAGTATAACATTTCGACCTCCAAGGTGGTGCCGGTGAGAGACTTCCTCTGTGCGTTGTTGAACAATAAAAAATAGTGCTCAATATACCTGTCAATGGATGATAATGGGGAATGAGAGACAGGAGCATTCGGCTTTTAGTTGATGCGCATGCTGCGATCACCATCAGAAGCCATTGTGATGTACATTGAGCACTATCTGACAAGAAAAGGTTGCTACGTTATACTCGCTGGGTGTAAGCTCCTTAGCTTTAGAAAGGTTTAGCGAGCGTTGAGCCGCAGTGCCATGAATACAATGAACTTGTATATACCATGAATGAACACGAGGTGGTTAAAAATGGGAAGTAGATACGAAGCGCAAGCCGTAAGAACGTAAAAGCCATATTCTCCACCTCTCATTTCCCATTAGCAGCCATTGGCATGTACTTTAAGCACTATCTGACTGAAAAAGTTTGCTACGTCATACTCGCTGGGCGTAACCTCCTTGGTTTTCGAAAGGTTTAGCGAGCGTTCGGCCGCAGTGCCATGAATACAGTGAACTAGTATATACCATGAACTAGAGGTGGTTAAAGGTGGGAAGTGGACCCGAAGCGCAAGCCGTGAGAAAGTGTGCGAGTGCCACCTCTCGTTTAGTCCTTGCAATGTCCGCTGGGTGGCGGTGCTTCTATATGGGGAATATATGATGAAAAGATGCGAGATGGTGGTACTTGTAGTGTTGAATAGATGGACGAACGGACACATAAACAGATGCATGGATGGACGCATGAACGGACGCAGGGGTGGCTGCATGGACGAACGCAGGGACGGACGCACGAACAGACGCACGCACGGACGGGCTGATGGACGCATGGACGGTCACACTGACGGACGCATGGGCGGACGGAAGCATGGACGGACGAATTCTTCTCCCCACTCTCCATCATTCACTCCGTGAATATGCTGCCATTTTTTCCCCAAGTTTACGCTTTCCATTAGCGCTTTATTCGAAAGGTCCTCACGCTGCTCTCGAATGAGCGTTTCTCGATCAACCCTCGACAGCTCAATCCAACTTTCCGCTACAGGCGAGAGCGTTGCACTCCTTTCGCTCTGACTCAAGGGCGCCATGTCGTCTCCCCCTGCTACAGAAACCGCACCGGTCGCTTCCGTGACGGGCCGCTCGAGTGACTGCTCACATGACTCACACGGAGAATTTCCTCTCTGAGGTTCCGTCGACTCGCAGTCAAGGTCACCTGATGGTTTACCGCATTGAACAAGATCAAGCTCCTGCGAAAGCTTTCGCGCTTGTGATCGCGTGAGGGCCATGTACGCTAAGTTGGGGAAGAACGACTTACCCTGCTCTTTGAGAAGCTGCTCTGAGTTGTTGGAGAAAAGATAAGGAAAACGATCGGGAAGCACGGCAGACACAGCCGCTTCGGTGCGAAGCTTACCGAACGGGCCTTGAATGACAACCGTAGCGATTGGTAAGCAAGCACTCTGCTCCTCGGCGACTCGACTCGACTTACTTATCATCCTGTAAAGTCATCCAGAGACACCAATGAAGGATGGACAAGGTCCATGGTTGCCGCTGAGTCTCGAAGTGCTCGAAACGTTTTCCCATTCACACTAATTTCTTGGAGATACGGCTCTAACAACCGCATGTTCTGTTCCGATTCTCGGATTGTTGCAAAAGCAAACCTTTGCTTACAGTTTATCGCGACGTGCCCTTCCTTTTCGCAGTTGTAGCAGATTAGCGGCTTCCGTGATTCAAACGGCTGTGTGGTATCAGTGCGTTGTTTAGGAACCTCACTCGATTTCTCCGCTTCCGTTTGCCCTTCCCCTACAGTGTCCTTCATAAGAGACGGGTCCTTCTTGAAATTACGGTGCGGAGCGGGTTTCCGTTGATCAGGTTTCTTTAAAAAGCCCTCTTTCCTTTCATCTTTTTCAACGCGCACTGCCCTGCTATGCAAGTTTCGGCGAGTATAATACTCCTCAGCTAGCTCTGCTGCCTTGTTTAGCTGTACTTCAACAAGCTTGTCCTGCAGCCAAAGCTTGACATCCTCCTCGATGCAGCGTTAGAATTGCTCCAATGCAATGCATTCTACCACTTTATCGCGGTCGTCATAAACACCTTCGCCCTTGAGCCATTCAAATAAATCAGCTTTAAGACGAAATGCGAAGTCAACGTGTGACCCATTCCCCTTTTTAGCATACCGGAACCTTTGCCAGAAAGCCTCGGGCGACGACTTATAACGTCTCAAGAGCACTTCCTTAACCTCGTAATAGCTCTCAAACGCTTCCCTCGACAAACAAGTTATCGCGTCGGACACTTCGCCGGGAAGAAGAGCTTACAGGTTCTGCGTCCAAAGAGACCGCTCCAAAGCATTTCGCTCACAGACGTGTTACAACTTGACGAGATACTTCGTCATGTCCTCGCCTACTACGAACGGTGGCTGTTGGTCCCGAATTCTATAACCGCTGACCTGAATCGTCGGAGAAGCTACGCTAGGCGCCTACGAACACTGTAGGATTGCCAATTCTATTCGTTTCAACTCGAGGCGCTCCTGTCTCTCGGCCTCCTCGCGCTCGCGACGATCGCGCCTTGCAGCTTCTTCACGTTCGCGAAGTTCTCGCCTTTCAGCTGCTTCACGTTCGCGAGCTTCTACTTCTCGCCTTTCAGCCTCCTCGCGGCGTGCTTTGATATCCTCCCAGGCCTCATCGATTTCCTCAGCCGACACTCCTTCATCCATCATGATCTCAAGGATCGCTTGCTTTCGTTTCGCACGACCCAAAGTAATGCCGAGTTCCTCCCAAATTTTGGTGAGTCCCTTCCCTTTAAGGTTCTCCGTAGTTCACACTAGCCTCTTGCTGTTTCCCCTGTTAAGAATTTACTTGCCGAACCTACTATAATTGAACTAGCAAGACGCGCAAGCAATTTGTAACACTCCCGTGTATACACCCTCCGCATTAACTTTGGTTTCAAAGCGCTTTGACTTGGCTTGAAACGATCAAAGCTCACTCTAATGCTTCACACCCCTTTTCTAAACTACTATAACCTGAGCTTGAGTAGTCTGGTGAACTGAGGGGAAAACATCAGGCACTCACCGCATCGATGTCGCTGATGCCGGCCGATCCCGCAGCTGCCAACCACTGTTACGAAGCACGCCTCCGACGGCGTTACAAAGGGCGACACGGATCTCACCACTGACCTACACTGTTACGAAAGACGGCGACGCCAACACTGTCCCGAAGGCGCCTCTGCTTCGGAGTCCACCGGGAAGGTCACCAGCCGTTTGGTAGCGTAGGTTCTCAGCTCGCGACTGCTTCTGCGCAGAGCTGATAGACGAGCGGACGAGACGACGGTGAGTTAAACAAGGTTTATGTACAGCATATATACAGAGGCGTTACAAGTTCGGCACTGGCGCCGACAAACGAAGAGACTCGGACAGCCGAGCTCTCTCTTCTTACACATAGGTCTAGTGCTCGCGACGCGAAGCAGGGCTTTTTTTATATGCATCGGGTGGATTCTTTGAGTAACCAAGTGTCCAACCAGAAGCGCCGCTGGTCGTGAGGTCATAATCCTCCAATGGAGTCGCCACTGGGCCGCGTCATTCTGATCAAATCTGGAGCCGCTGCGCTGCACGTGGCTGCACCCAAGGACGAGTGACGTCGCCACGCATTGCGTCAGACTCGAAAGACAGGAAGGCGCCGATTGCTTCGACGGGCTCGCTGGCTGAAGTGACCCACTGTGCGTGCGCGGCAGAAAGGCACCACCACGTGATGACGACGTTGAGTTGTTCGCGTCAGGCGGGCTCGCGGGCTGGCCTTGACACAGATTGCCTTTTCCAGAGGCATGGACGTTTGCTGTGGACTCACAGGCATAACAACGCCTAACCTGTGTTAACAGCACAGCGTTAGTAATGTTTCATTACCCGAGGCCTATAGTAGTTACCTAAGCGAATCCACATGGAACCTTTCTCGTGTACGTTCACGCCATAACTTTGTGTACACGTTGCGCGCTAGCGGTAACGGTCACCTTCGTGGATGATTTTCTTTCTTTTCCTATGTTTTTATACGTGTTATGTAAAGAACCTGGAATGCCTATAGATTTTAAATGTGAAGCATTTCTTCGCTAACTTCAGTGACTTTGAGCGTATCTATCTATCTATCTATCTATCTATCTATCTATCTATCTATCTATCTATCTATCTATCTATCTATCTATCTATCTAGTATTAGTCATTTAATCCAATTAGTTATCTCCTGTTTTATCACTTACATGTCAATATTTTGAACTATTATAAGTTTCAATATTAACTTTCATTACGTTCATTTTGTTTTATTCGCTTGCTGTTTTTTCCTTAGTTGCCAATCTGTGTTCTATATTTTTATACATGAATTTACAGGAGGTCCCCCTGACAGTTTTTACATGGGGACCTAATTCTGTATTATATCAACTTTTTAGTTGCACTGTATTGTACTGAATAAAGAGCTTTATCTATCTATCTATCAATCTACCTATCTATCTATCTATTTATCTATCTATCTATCTATCTATCTATCTATCTATCTATCTATCTATCTATCTATCTATCTATCAGCCTACAACTTTTAGCGCTCCTGGCTGTTCCGATAATGGTGTCGATACCAAACTTGGTATGGCAAAACATGACTGTATGAAAACCCTATTTCACTAGTCATAACATGAAAATTATGACATGTATGTCACGAATGTCATGATTTACTTTTCATGATCGTGCTGCTCTTGTGGTAGTTTCGTTCACGTGACATATTACAAAACTGGTATGATATGACATGATTGCATGGTAAACACAAACGACAAATTCTAAAATGGAAATCATGACATGCGTGTCATGTAACAACATGACGACATGCCACGCTCATGATGCGCTCACAACCGTTTCGCTAGCGGTACATATACCAAACTTGGTAATACAGTACGTGAATGCATGACGAAGGTATGTGACTGGTGCAAACATGATAGTAATGAGGTGCATGTTATGTAACAACCTGACTACATGCCACGCTTATGATGTGCTGGTGGACGTTTGGCTAACTTCACACTTACCAAACTCGGTATTACGCAACGTGAATGACGACACAGGTAAATGACACATCCAAGCGTGATAATCACGACATGCGTGTCATGTAACAACATGAATACATGCCACACTCACGATGTGCTCACGACCGTTTCGCTAGCTTCACATATGGCAAGTTTGATAATACGTGACGTCAATGGGTGACGAGGTATGTGATTGGTGCAAACATGATAATCGTCGTATGCATGTCATGTGAGAACATGACTACATGCCACAGTCAAGCCGCCAATACATATCAACGTGACGTGGTGCGCGTGCTCACCGGCGTTCATTTTGTCGCGTCACGCCAGCGTTGCCACGCGAGGCGCGGGCCTGCCATATACTCGCAAGCATGCGACACGCTGCGTTGCTTTCACGCATGTGCGTCTCAGCGCGTCTGGCGTCCTTCCGTCACGAAAAGAGGGAGGCGCAGTATTGTCTAGGTAACGCATCGGCCGTTTAAACCGTCGGGCCGCGCCGATGGACACTGTTCGCGCCGGTCACGCCTGGCGTCTGACTATAGAGTGCTCGCGTTTCGCTAACGTAGCGTTTCTGTGCCCAGCATGCGCGTGCGTCAATGCTACATTTGAGTATAATTGGCCTTTCATGATGTGCCCGTGGCCGTTTTGCTAGCTCCACATATACCAAATTTGAAGTTACGCGATGTTAACGGATGAAGAAATATATGGCTTGTGCAAACATGACAATACTGGCGCGCACGTCATGTAATGACATGGCAACATATCGCACTCTTAGCTTGCTCGTGGCCACTTCGCTAGTTCCACATATACGGAATTCGGTATCACTTGACGTGATTACATGACGAAGGTAAACGATACATTCAAAGATAATAATGATGGCACGGAAGTCATATATGGCATCATTTACCTCCACCTCGTTGCGCGGTTCTGATTTTAAAGGTACATATCAAGCTCTCTCATTTGTGCTTCGCATATCATCCATTTCCACTGTATGTGGGATCATTCAATTTTTTTATTAGATCAAGCTTCAGTGATAAAGTGTTTGGACATTGCCCTGATGCGTTTCCCTGTATCTTTTTCAAGAACTTATACCGACTTTCTGAGGCATGGTGTTAACGTCTCCAACAGGGCATTGCGACCTGTCACCGATGTAATATAACACGTGAAGGTGAAGGACTTATACATCGCATATTACTAATAAAGCAGCATTATTAATATTATCTGGTGTTTTAACCGTAAGTAAAACATTATAACTATGTGGCACTCAGTGAAAAACGTTTTAAGGGGGGGGTGAAATTTTGACCATATGATGTTAACGGGCTTTTAGTACTCTGCTTACATTGTAAGGAGACCATGGCGATCAGGATGAACCTGCGACCTTCGCGACAGCAGTGGAGGACCGTCAACACTTCACCACCTTGCCAGACTATTAATAATAAAAGCACCAAACGCATTTTGCCGGTCTACATCAGAGAGAAGTTTATTGAATCACAATAACAGTGTGGCCTTGCATACATGCTGACGACCAAGCTGGACGTCTTAACCGCACACTCACTAAGATGCTCTCATTGTACGTCTCTGAGTTTCATCAGGACTGTAGTGCTACGTTTGGCCGTGTGACTTTCGCAGAACGTTTTTCTGGAATGACACCGCAGGATTGTCACTTTTACATCTTTTGTATGGTCGTCATCTTATTTTGTCATATGAAAACACCTTGCCTCTCGTGCCATACACGAACATGTCCTCTTGCGAAGCGATCGACCAAGCTCATATAGCTGGACAAGTTGTCCGGTCTCTGCGTAGCAGTGCGTGCTCTTAGGTACAATATTGAAACAGTAGCCAGTAAAATATTAAAACCTAATGATTATTTCTTTCCCACTGCATGTACAGCCATCAGCACCTTTAACGTTAACGCTCTGACACGTGGCATCGGCTCGCTTGAACTTAGGACAGCGCCGCCAAGTGTTGAAAATATTTGCTTGCTGCAGGAACAATTGATGGAGTGCCCGTAGGTTTTAATAGTAAATTGCTCTTTACAGTCTGCCTGACGAGCGGGTCGACTGCACTCACTTGGCATGCCATTTTCGCTGCGTTTCGCTACTGGCTGCGTTATCATGCGCGCCCATAGCGTTCTTTGACGTTCTTTGACGTGTCACCTATCTTGACATAGAACCAGTGCGTGCGACAGCTTATGCACCTTTTCTGTTTGAATTCGTTGCCGCTGCTCAAAAGAAATCACATGTATAACAAGCAGAAAAAAACGTGCAATCATGGTGTTTGTAAAAGTTGCGCGACAAATATATCCGAATCTCGTTGGCGTTGTTCCTTTTCAGAGTCGTTATTTTCAAGACACCATGCTTCGAACTGTTCTCGCAATTGAGAGTGGGCCTTGCTGCTTGGTTCACGCTGCACGGAAGAAGTGGTCTTGGAGCTAAAATTTTGTGCAAGATTTGTACGAACGAAAATAGCTTTGTTTGCATTTTATTCACACGTCTTTCTTGCGGAGAACACGCTGAAACATTGTGCTCCAAGACCACATCTTCCATGCAGCGTCAACCGATCAGGAAGGCACACACTAAATTGCGTGGACAGTTCAATTCATGATACCCCACCGCGGCGGTCTACTGGTTAATTATGTACTCGGCTGCTGATCCGCACGTAGCGCAATAAATCCCGGCTGCGGTGGCTGCGTTTTCAATGGAGGCGAATATGCTTAAGGCCCGTGTGCTCAGATTCGGGTGCACGTTAAAAAATACCGGGTGTTTAACATCTCCGGAGCCCTCTACTACGGCGTTTTTGATAATTATATATTGACATTAAGACGTTAAGCCCCACACATAATTCTCATCAAATAATTTACGCGCTCTAAAGGTTAATCAATCAAAACATGAACAATGCCATCGCATTTCAGATTTACTTATTGTGCAACTTCAACAAATGCCATAAACGTGGTTTTGCGCTGATTGCTATACATGCGACTTTTAAAGAGCAAGAGCTGTCAATTGAAACTCAGAAGGTGCGTAAGTTGTCGAAAACAATGAATAATTTTCGAGATCTGTGTACGACAACGAAAGTCATGGGCGTGCGCAATAATCTAGCCATGATCAAAACGTAGTGAAAACAGCATGTCAAGTGAGTGCATTCGACCAGCCGGTGAGGGAGAGTGCAAACAGCAATTTGCTAGAAAAACTGGCGCGCGTTCTATCAATAGTTAACTGCAGCAACCATATCATTCTCGACGCTTCGTGGCGCTGACGTCCGTCCACGCAAGCTGAGGCCTCGCGTCGGAGCATTTGAAATGAAGGCGCTGACATCTATACACTAAACCACATTCAATATTTACGTATCAGCTAGCAAGCTGATCCTAAGCTGTCGTCGCGAGGCATTGTATACGTTCCACATATGCAGTAAAAGTGGAAGTAGATTTTTGCTAATGAATTATTAAGAAGAAGCACCTCGATATATGTGCTCCAAGCTGCCGAAAAGCTCAAACAGATAATAAAATATACTCTTTTCAGCTTTCTTTCTAACTAGTTTGTGATGGTATAAAAGTATATCAAGGCATGGCAAATTGATGCATTATGTATAGAAACTCCTATCTTACACCTTTTCTAAGTGTTAGAAAGGTCACCCTTCACGGATAGCAAGCGTCAGCGCTTAGCGCAAAGGCGCACAATGCTTAGCACTCAAAATCACGCCCACTGACACTTCGGGAGCGTTATTCTTCCAGTAGTCGTATTTAGAAAGCATTATTTTACAGCATGTAAATCCAACATACTTAGAACAAGCATTGCGAAGCACGAACAGCGTGAATTCAACACGAGAACACAACAGGAGACTCAGACCCCCGTGTGTCGCCAAGTTGAACTTGCACGGTTCATACTACATATTGCAAAACCATCAATCCAAAGCTTGACTTTATTAGAAAAGGCATGCGATAAATGACTCCCCCCTTCTTTACGCTATGTATGCGTTAAAGTATTTAGACAATATACACGCATAGGCTAACAAGATGCGATCAGTGAAATAACAAACTCGTGTCTTGGTGAAAGTTTGAGTTCTGCTGTCTCTCCCTTCACAAGCATGCCACGACATAAAACTCCGAACAGCCACTCGTAAAACTGGTGTCACCTCAACGTTAAAGTTTATTATTTCCGGACGCGACAAATCCGTTTAACAAGTCTCTGATTCACGGTTTTTTTGCGAACCTCTTGCGTGGTTAGAAAAATGACGCTAGTCAGGTTCTTTTTCATTTGTTTTTTTTGTGTTAAACATTTTATTCTCGTACTTTTCTGCTCCCTCCTTCATCTGCCTGTTCAAGACACATTTGTTCTAGCCTCTCGTAATCCCAGGATTGCAATTCTCTGCACACCTCAGCAGAAGAGAGGACGTCTGGCCCAAACTGGAAACCGTAAAACTGCGTCACCGTTTTTTCAATGAAAGTGGTAGAGGGCTCCCGTTCAAGATAAGGAACTCTGTTGGTTCGGCTGAAACCACTGATAGGTGAGGGAACACGTTCTCTGTCTGAAAGGGCACTAGCTGGGTCCTTTGTGCTCACTTGTGAAAAAGACAAATTCATGCTGGGCGTTGAATATTCGAGCTTCACGTTAGTTTAACGTCCTCATGTCTTTGATCAGCGGTTGTTGTGCCCACTATGCACTTCAATTGAGTGCTTGAAGAAAGCACTTTTCAAATCAGCCCTCCAAAACTTTTTCGGAAGTGCCTAGATTAGTGCCGACAGCATAAACACGTAGTGGCGCTCGCCAACGATATTGCAGTCGGAAATGACGATGCAGAGCACAGGCCTGCGATTGGGTAAACGTAACGTTAGACATGATCGCAGCATTGCATCAAAAAATATTTTTATAGGTCCTCGGAGAGCTGCAGCGCTGGGCGAAGAATGCACTGAACTGCAAGGCACTAATGAGAATGCAAGGGGGACTCTCCATTTGCCATCGGAACAATTTTAAGAGAGAAAATTGTAAGGACATAAATATAGGCGCAGCCGTAACGGGAAAAATACTAAAATTACAAAGAATGATAGCGGTGTTCGCCAACAACCTTGTTTCGCATGGACGGGTCAGTGTTAAAACCCCGCAGTGTTTCTTACTATTATGATGGCATGATCGTTGGAATTAATGGGCCAAATTACACGCAAGCTTTTCGTACGTACGAGCCTTAGGTTCATCTCTTCGAGGTTGTCTGAAACGTGGCAGCTCAAGTGAACCGTGGTGAGGGGACTACACGAGGATGAACTTAATGGTAAGCGTCAATATTATTCCATTTTAAAACTTCTATTGTTTATATTTTATGACTGTGTGTCTCTATCACTGTCCTTCTGGCTGCCCCAATGGGTTCATTTGGTATACGCAACCCGCAAGGGATTATTATAAAATATCGATGTCTTGAAATGTGTGAGAGCACACTTTGAAATTGCGCAGGAGAATACAGGTTTAGTAAACTGTGGCAAATGCGTTTTTCATTTTTGCAAACGACAGACACACGTCATTGCGGCAAGTGAGAAGCACAGAAACCATATGTTCTCAATATTTTATATCCTCGTTTGCCAACAGAATATTGTGAAAGTGTGCTGTGCGATTACCACCGCTCAATACCCCGAGTTGTAAACGCCGAGAGTGATTTGGCCGTTGGTAAATCGATAACCCAGTGCATAGTAGTTAGCATAGAAAAGAAAATGAATTTAAGCTCTCATCAGTGGACGTTCAAGGAGGGTGGCTGTAATGACAAATATAACGCACGAAAGCTGAATGATGCAGTCTTGTTTCAGTGGCACCACTGGGTGCAAGAGTTATATGCTTCTCGAGTGTCGATTAGCTTCACCTCGCGTTATTCTTTGGAGTAAGTTTACTGTTTCACCGGAAGCTTGAAAAAATGATTATTACCTGCACGTACTTCAATCCCTGGAAGTAAGTCTTCTAAATATGGTGCGGATAGCTGATAGTAAATACACATGAACTTGATGAACGCTATGTCACACACGCTCGCAAATTTTCGAATGCATGCAATTAATCTGTTGGCTGAAAGCACTACTTGGTGGATGGATCCAAATCCTTGTTTACGAGGAAACATTTAGACATGCCAGTCACTATCACACTATTACAATACATTTACTCGGTAAATTGCATGTCCACCAAAATACGTTTTGTGTATGTCTTCGTTACTTTTCAAATCGGTTAAAGCATTTAAACCGCCTTTTCGAAAAAAAAAAGATAGCCCGTAAATGTACACCGCTTCGTTTTTGGACGCTTGGGAACGTGTGGATCACGCCTAATGCAGTTTAAAGGACTTGCTCGCATTTTTAAGCAAGGCAGGTTTACATTCTCGTCTTTAGAGCATTAGCTTATTTAGCCAATGAAGAGGTTTTTATGCGTGTCCTACACCAAACGGGAAAATGTGTGCAGTGACTCATTGTGTTATGTCACAATCACCCCTCATGAGCCCTTCTCTTTCTCTTTCTTTCCCCCTGTGAGGAGTAGCAGGCCATAAACCCACTTTCTAGGCCGACCTCTCCTACTCTTTCTTCCCTCTTTCTTTCCCCCTGTGAGGAGTAGCAGGCCATAAACCCACTTTCTAGGCCGACCTCTCCTACTTTTTCTTCCCTCTTTCTTTCCCCCTGTGAGGAGTAGCAGGCCATAAACCCACTTTCTAGGCCGACCTCTCCTACTCTTTCTTCCCATTAAACACATGCTTATCCTTCTTCTCTTTCTTCATTCATAGCAAGGGTCTCACTTTGAAAGTCTTGATGCGGTTAGGTAGTATACGAGGGATAATTGTTTATCTGCCAGATTTTAGTGATCTCTCGTGCTTCTTGACAGATAAGCAGTGTTCCACTGGTGGCACTGTCTGACGCTTCCTCATTTAATGCACATATATACCGGAAAACATCGACGGGGTGGATAGCCGCTGTAGTAGCTCAGATAGGTAGTACATCGAACGCGGTATTCGAAGGTCGCAGGTTTGGTCTCTGCTCACGGCAAGTTTTCTTTTAGTCCACGTTCATTTGTTCACATTTACATTAAAATTACTTATAATTGCATCCCATATACTTTCGTTGACTTGATTGTTCGTTTGGTCTCATTATAACTGTGTCTAGCAAACAAAAACCAGAGTCCTTTATTAAATGTAACCTTCCTTCCTTTCCTGAACTTAATGCTACTCAAGAGTTCCGTTAACTGCTTGATGGAGGAACCGATAAAAGAGAGGCAAAGTGGAAGGGTTTGTGATGTTCTGCCAGAATAAATTTTTTATAATCTTTATCACTGAAATTATCTCCAAGGAGAACTGAGTATTCACATTAACCAAGTTTTAGCGTGTCGCTCATTCGCTTGACATGCACGCAAGCTGCACAGATTTCAAGAAAATATTATATCAAGTAGGTTTTGCATGTATTTTTTTTCAATTTAAAGATGCTAGACGCAAATTTTAGCGTTCAATAGGCAGATTCGCATATACTAGAGGTATACACTACTAGTCGAAGTTAAGCATTACTACTGTTTTAGGATGTATTGAGAACAGTGCCTCCAACCACAAAATAACGGGAAGCGCAGGAGAAAAAAAATTCTGTGGGAAGCAAGCCCTCCTCATTGGTAGATAGGCTGTCAAGGTGATCTTAGTCAAAACGAAGTAAACAAAAGCTCAAATGGTCATGCCAGAGCAGAGATGCGAAGAGAACTAGAAAAATACGACGAATGAAGAGAAACAAAAGGAAATAGCACCGTCTAGCCGACGCTTATTCCGTGAAACATAATACTAGCCGACAAGTCAAGGCTGCGAAGAACGCCACTGTAGCGAGAAAAAGCAATTGAGTGCGTTTAGAAGCGGTCTCGTTCACTGGGTCAACGAATTCGATAAGCACTTTTTCTTGCCTCCATAAGGCCACTGATCGATAGCGAGGCGAAAAGTAATCAATAAAATACTTGGTACTGTTGTCGTGATCTGTCGAACTGTTTGAAAAAGTAAAAATGGGTGGACATTGGTAATTGAAGGGGAATTGATATGCGAAGCACGAATGAGGAAAGTGGATACGTCACTTTAAAACTAGGACAGCATTATGAGCCAGACGTAAATAATGCCACAAATGACTTCCATGTCATAAATATCATTTTTGGACGTGTAATTTACTATGGTTGTCCATTCACGTGACGCGACAATGAATTCAGTATTTGCGGAGCTAGCAAAATGGCCGTGAGCACGCTATAAGCGTAGCATTTAGTCTCGTTTTAGATGACACGCATGTCATGATCATCACTATTGAACGTGTCATTTGCCTTTGTCCTCTATTCACGTCACGTGATACCTGATTTGATATATGTGGAGCTAGCAAAACGACCGCGCACGCGCCGTGAGAGTAGCATGTAGTCATGTTTTACATAACACATATATCATGATCTTCATGTTTAAAGGTTTATTTTCTTTCGTCATCTATTCTCGTCTCGTGATACGAAGTAACGTATAAGTGGAGGTAGCGGAACGGCCGCGAGCGCGCTATGAGCGAGCGTGTAGCATGTTTCACATAACAAGCATGTCATGATTATCATGTTTGAAGTAACATTTACCTTCATCGTTCATTCACGTCACGTAATACCAAACTTCGTATATGTAAAGCTAGGGAAACGGCTGCGAGCGCATTATGAGCGTGGTATGTTGTCATCTTTTTCAAGACACGCATGTCATGATTATCATGTTTGCACCAGTCATTTGCCTTCGTCATCCATTGACGTAACGTAACACCAAACAAATTGGTATATATCAAACAAGCAAAACGACTGCGAGCGCACTGAGAGCGTAGAATGTAGTCATGACTAACGTGGCATGCATTTCACGATTTCCACATTAGGGTCTGTCACTTATGTTCGCCATGCAGTCATGTTTACCACACTAGTTTTGCAATATGTGATGTGAACGAAACCACCGCCAGAGCAGCGAGACCACGAAATGTAAATCATGACATTCATGGCATACATAAAGTGATTTTCATGTTCATCATCATCAACAACATCATCATCATCATCATCATCATCAGCCTGACTACGTCCACTGCAGGACAAAGGACTCTTCCATGTTCCGCCAGTTAACGCGGTCCTGTGCTTGCTGCTGCCAAATTATACCCGCAAACTTCTTAATCTCATCTGCCCACCTAACCTTCTGTCTCACCCTAACCCGCTTGCCCTCTCTGGGAATCCAGTTAGTTACCCTTAACGACCAGCGGTTATCCTTTCTACGCGCTACATGCCCGGCCCATATTCATTTCTTCTTCTTGATTTCAGCTATGATATCCTTAACCCCCGCTTGTTCCCTAATCCACTCTGCTCCCTTCTTGTCTCTTAAGGTTACACCTACCATTTTTCTTTCCATTGCTCGCTGCGTCGTCCTCAATTTAGGCTGAACCCTCTTTGTAAGTCTCCAGGTTTCTGCTCCATAGCTAAGTACCGGCAAGGTACAGCTGTTATATACGTTTTTCTTGAGGGATAGTGGTAATCTACCTCTCATACTTTGAGAGTGCTTGCCAAATGTGCTCCACCCCATTCTTATTCCTCTAGTCAATTTTGGTCGCCATACATTCATGTTATGCCATACCACTTTTGGTATCGATACCATCATAGAAACAGCGAGGAGATCTAAATGTCGTAGGGGGCTAGATAGATAGATAGATAGATAGATAGATAGATAGATAGATAGATAGATAGATAGATAGATAGTGTGAGAAACGAAGAAGGGGGCCCGGGACCCAATCTTCTGGATTCGTGGAAGGCCAATGGATCAACCTGAGCGAGCCAGCGCCCGTGGCTCGGGCTCCTGCCCACCACGCCTTATTTCTCCTTTATATACTACACACTCAGGCGGCCTGCAAATCGGAGCACGTTTTAAGAAAGCTCTGAGTGAGTCTGCACCGAGGAGGTGTTAATCGGTGTTGGAAGGGGTTTGCGAAAGATAATTAAGCTAAATGAGGTACTTGTCTTGCGGAGGGAGCCGTTCATTCAAACTACAGTGTTTAGAAGTCTCCGTATGTGATAAGTGAAGTGCGCGTTTCGTGAAGTGCGCGAGTGCAACCAATGTTCGGTTTAAAATGTGCGCGAGTGCACCGACATAGGAAAGAAGACGACGATGACCGATGGTGTGGACGCGCGCTCTCGCGATGTATTCGGTGAGGAAGACGATGAGCAGACGAGGCGCGTGAAGTTCGGACCGATGAGAGGCCCCCACGCTGGTTTGGAAGAAGCCCGAACGAAGAACGGGGCAGACGTGGCCGGGACGCGACGGAGGCAAGCAGGCTACCAGGGCGCGGGGGTGGCGGCCGAGTTCCTGAGGCAAGGCTGCTGCGGGCTCCCACCTGGTCGGGCACCGAGCATCATCTATCGTCTGGCGTTGGCCAGGCCGCTCGTCGTCTGGCGTTGGCCAGGCCGCTCGTCGTTTGGCGTTGGCCAGGCTGCTCGTCGTTTGGTGCTGGCCAGGCTCGTCCCGTTTCTAGGGCTACGTTCCAGCGTCGGAGGACGAACGCTGAGAGGTCACTGACCTTCGTGCGCCCGGAGCTACCTTCAACCCGAGCAACGCTTGGACAAGCAAGGCTGCCAGCCCGCAGCAGCCTTGCCTCAGGAACTCGGCCGCCACCCCCGCGCCCTGGTAGCCTGCTTGCCTCCGTCGCGTCCCGGCCACGTCTGCCCCGTTCTTCGTTCGGGCTTCTTCCAAACCAGCGTGGGGGCCTCTCATTGGTCCGAACTTCACGCGCCTCGTCTGCCCGTCGTCTTCCTCACCGAATACATCGCGAGATCGCGCGTCCACACCATCGGTCGTCGTCGTCTTCTTTCCTATGTCGGTGCACTCGCGCACATTTTAAACCGAACACTGGTGTCACTCGCGCACTTCATGAAACGCGCACTTCACTTATCACACCGTAGTCACGCTGTTTGATATCGTAAATATTTCGTCTCGAGAACCGGTGCGCTTGGTCCTCTGCTTTGCGCTGCAGGTTGCATCGACATGACGCCGGAACTCACGCTGGTGACTTTTTTGCTTCTTGCGTCACTTCTTGCAGTATGATGAGTCTGACTTAAGTCTGCTCTTGTACATTCGGATGGCTTCCTGATTATCATCGTTATTTTTGGGCTGTTGTTGGCATTTCATGTCGAGCCTCTGCAGGTGCTGCACGAATATGCTCCACTTGATCACTTCTGCTGTCAACTGGTAATGATCGTGTGCCTGGCTGGTGCTTCCGAGCTGAATGAAGAATCCGCAATCCGCGATGATTCATCTTCCTCACTCGACGAGGACAACAATGACGCTGATGGATCCTGGTTCCTTCACATGGCCACTTCGCCGAGGATGGGAACGTCGTCCACTTTCGAGGGCAGCGAGGGTTCATCCACGTGTGCTGGTTTTGATAGCACATTGTCGGTGTCTAGTACGGCATCTTGGATGACGGCGTGCAACGAGCTTACGTTTACGGGTGCGAGATTCTCAGCCATGGTGGCGTATTTCTTGGCATCATAGCAGGAATCTCCCGACAACTTGTCCATCACAGTGTGTCCCGCTTCGCGAAAGTCCTCGTTTCCGCCAGTTTCCTGCATGAGGTGCGGTGTGTAGTGCTGGAGCTCTGCGTTGTGGCGCCCGTACATCCATCGCCGGTCTCTGGTGTCAGGCTCCACCTTCTTGTGATATTCGGTGGCGTCGTAGATGGTCATGGGGTCCATGAACCTGTTTGAGTGTTGCTCCTAACAGCGCTTCCTCTTGCCTTCTCGATCGTCGACTTCCTTGGGCTTCGGAAAAATGAACTGGAGACCCTAGCACCAGGATCAGGTCTGAGGCACATGTGGGACAAGAAGTAGGGCTCGACGTGTTGTTCTCCATAAGGCAAGTCCTTGGGGTACATTGTGGCGCACGACGGATAGTGCTTGCGTTTGTCCTTTGGGTCTGGGAAGTAGAAGTGCTTTAGCAAGCTGTGGTTCTGGCCGTGAAAAACCGGTTCTTTAAAGTCAATGCACTTGGTGCACTCAGAGTTTCTTTTGGCCATCTAAATCTCCATGGCGCACCTTCTGAACGAGACTGCAACCAAGCACTGTGAATTGCCACTGGGACAACGAGATGAGAGGAGTCGTGAGGTTGGTTGATGGCGAAGTCGTGGCCTTCCGGGACATCAAAGAGAGAGAAGTCGACAGACCGGACAAAAACAAAGTAGCAGTCTGGTGCGACGTGGAGACGAAAGTAGTCATGAGGGTGGTTGACTGTTAAGCCTCTGCTTGCTGCGACGACGAAGCGAGAGGAGTTGGCAGACCGGATGAAGATGAAGTAGCTGCCTGCTTCGATATTGAGGCGAGAGGAGTCATGAGGCCGGTCGCAGGCGAAGTCGCGGCGTGACGCAATGTCGGTACGAGAGGGGTCCTTAAGCCGGTCGAAAGTGAAGTTACGGCCCGAGAAGGGATGGTGGTGTACTCTGGTGCGTGATCTTGGTGTGCCGAGACGTTGTTGGCACGCTGTGAGCATTTCGTTAGGTTGTGTATGTTGCACAGACAAGTTAGATGTCGTCCCATGCATCAGTTGCATCGTAGGGTTCTGGCACTGCCGCAATCAATGGCGAAATGGTTGCGTTTGCCGCAGTGAAAGCATAGCTTCTCTTCGTGAACCACTTCCACATCTTCTCCTGAAGTAGACGTTCGGAGCAATCCTGAACAGTCTGTTGGGAGAGGTGCAGAGGACGCAGGAGTGCGAGTATGGAGATCGAACTTCTGATGCTGAAGACTTAGTGGAGGGTATGGGCGTCTTTCAAAGACCTCAGGCTTGTTGATAATATCTGTTCCTCAAGACCGCTTTCTTCCCGTTTGCACTTGCACTTTCATGAAGCTCAGGAGTCCTTTCACTTGTGACCGGGCTTCCTGGGATGCTGTGGCATTCTCAGTTAGCATGGATTCTTTCTGCCGTAGGCTATAGGGGACGCTGAGGTCTGGAGGTAACGCCTTCAAAGGACGTGCCGCCACACTGTGCAATATCCTCCTTGAGACATTCTGAGACGTTCTAGGGCGTTTGTGGAAGGTCGTTTCATCATATAGATTTCCTAGCTTGGTGACGTCGTAGAAACTTCGGACTGATCTGACTGACAGCAAACTGTCGAGATGGTCGTTGACTTGCGTGTCGCGATGGTCAAAGCGGTCCGACAGGATTTGAATGACGACGTCATAATTTGCTTCGGTCTAGCGAATGCCTCGAATGACTGACTTTGCTGCCCCCACCAGGTATGCCAATAGATATTGGAACTTATCGAATTTCGGGAGCCAGTCGTTGTTGTGGATGTTTGCTTGGAACTGGTCCCGAAATCTTTGCCAGTTGTGTCGTTCTTTGGAGAAACTAGGGATGTGCAGCTTGGGCAGTGCGCTGCGAGAAAGCGTCGTTGGAGTCGGATGGTCGGGCGAAAGCAAGGTCACGGACGGCTGCGACGTGCATGCGAAAGGTTCACTGCGTGGAGTGGCTGTGTCGGCGAAGGATGCGGGTGGGGTTCGTCGCCACGGTGCGGTTGCACAGTGAACCCTGGCTTGAGCGCAAATTACACCCTATTGCAAAGAACAGCGTCGCCGGCGTGATGCTAGTACGTTTTTTGCACTGGTACACGCTTGTATTCACTGGCACTTTGCTGGGCGCCCTGGGAAAAAGCTGTGTCGCACTGAAAGGGGCGCTGGCCTGATTGCTGTGGTGCTCACACTGCGAAGTGCTGGAAGCGCTGGCATTTTCACTGGAAAGGGCTGGTGAATACTGGAGCACGAACTGTTTCTTCAAGCGCAGCGTGTGCATTATTGTAGCGTGTGCCGTGGTAGTTTCAGTGTCGTTGAATATAGAACGCTTGATGCGACAGCTTGGAGAGATGCTATCCTAAGAGATACAGAGCATACGTAACTTTGCGGCGGACGTACGTGTCACAGCAATTTTAATGCACCTTTTTCGCATATGATGCCCCCGCGTATACCGGCCATATTCGCATCAGCCGTGTATTGCTGTAACGATTCCAAGTTGCAGTGTTTGTAAGCCGGCAGGGGCACGCCACTCCTAACAGAAATAGGAAACTGTTTTTGCCGCCAAGTTGACGAAACTGAATGAGCTCTCTCGATCGCTTCGCAAGGGTTCCCAGCGGAGGCGAGAAAGAAATGTGTCGTTCGATTCCGCCCCACTGCATAATAGATGTGGGGCCATGCTTATCCTTCTACTTCAGGTAGCAGTTAGAGTTGTTCCGAAGCTCAAATGAAAAATCTTCAACCATCCCGACTCACCGCGTCTTGAGCGGTTTTACCCAGTGCCCGGCCCAGCGAGCATTAAGCCTATCTTGCCAGCCGCGTTGGTGTATATGTTACCTGCGCTTCTTGCTTCGTGTACACACAATTTTAAAGAGTGAGAATATCTGTAAAGTATAGTTTGGACATCCATGAACCTAAATCAACAATTTTACCTTGTGTCTATGTTCGCACAAGGAGCGCTGACGATCGATACGTCGCTCTTTCAGCTAACAGGCTGTCTCCGAAAGCTGCCGGCCGCACTTCGCCGGTGCTTCTCTGCATGACTAATATGTAGAACACTCAAGTTCCAGTTGGTAATTTGGTACGCCTTCGTCAATTGACTCTCTGGCATAGGTTTTCAGCGGATTGCATTAGTATTTCTATGGGTGTTTTCTTTGGTTGTTGGT
>NW_023608060.1:0-33031 GCF_013339725.1 Rhipicephalus microplus | reverse complement strand
CGGAGGCGAGAAAGAAATGTGTCGTTCGATTCCGCCCCACTGCATAATAGATGTGGGGCCATGCTTATCCTTCTACTTCAGGTAGCAGTTAGAGTTGTTCCGAAGCTCAAATGAAAAATCTTCAACCATCCCGACTCACCGCGTCTTGAGCGGTTTTACCCAGTGCCCGGCCCAGCGAGCATTAAACCTATCTTGCCAGCCGCGTTGGTGTATATGTTACGTGCGCTTCTTGCTTCGTGTACACACAATTTTAAAGAGTGAGAATATCTGTAAAGTATAGTTTGGACATCCATGAACCTAAATCAACAATTTTACCTTGTGTCTATGTTCGCACAAGGAGCGCTGACGATCGATACGTCGCTCTTTCAGCTAACAGGCTGTCTCCGAAAGCTGCCGGCCGCACTTCGCCGGTGCTTCTCTGCATGACTAATATGTAGAACACTCAAGTTCCAGTTGGTAATTTGGTACGCCTTCGTCAATTGACTCTCTGGCATAGGTTTTCAGCGGATTGCATTAGTATTTCTATGGGTGTTTTCTTTGGTTGTTGGTATTGATATAACTGCTCCTGTGTTGCCTTCAGCTCTGCGACCAGAACTCCTGCAGGCCCTGCACGACGATCCGACGGCAGGGCACCTCGGTGTTTCCCGCACGCTCGCGAGGATACAAGAAAGGTACTACTGGCCACGTCTTACCACCGACGTCACTCGTTATGTGAGGACATGCCGGGACTGTCAGCGACGCAAGACACCGCCGACAAGGCCAGCGGGACTTCTGCAGCCAATTGATCCACCTTGCCGACCTTTCCAGCAGATTGGTATGGACCTACTGGGGCCGTTCCCGACGTCGGCTTTCGGAAACAAGTGGATCGTGGTAGCTACCGACTACCTCACCCGCTACGCCGAGACAAAAGCCCTGCCAAAAGGCAGTGCATCCGAGGTAGCTAAGTTTTTCGTCGAAAATATCGTCCTACGTCACGGCGCCCCGGAGGTCCTTATCACCGACAGAGGAACGGCATTCACTGCCGACTTAACTCAAGCGATCTTGGCATACAGCCAAACAAACCACCGCCGGACGACAGCGTACCACCCACAGACCAACGGCCTCACCGAGCGGCTTAACAAGACGATCGCCGACATGCTGTCAATGTACGTCGATGTCGAACACAAGACGTGGGACGCCATTCTTCCATATGTGACTTTCGCATACAACACGGCGGTGCAGGAGACGACGCAGATATCTCCATACAAATTGGTCTACGGAAGGAGCCCGGCAACGACGCTCGATGCCATGTTACCCAACGTCACCGACGAAGAAAACCTCGATGTGAGCGAGTACCTTCAACGCGCCGAAAAAGCCCGACAACTTGCGCGTCTTCGTATCAAGAATCAACAGACGACCGACAGCCACCGTTACAACATTCGACGACGCTTCGTGGAATACCAGCCCGGTGAACGTGTTTGGGTGTGGACGCCGATACGCCGACGTTGACTAAGTGAAAAGCTTCTGCGACGGTACTTCGGACCGTACAAGGTGGTTCGACGTCTCGGCCCACTTGATTACGAGGTTGTCCCCGACGGCATCACGAACTCTCAACGACGCCGATCGCGACCCGAAGTCGTCCATGTTGCGCGCCTCAAGCCGTTTCATGCACGTTAACAAACTGAAACAGTGTTTTTTGTATTATTGTTGTATTGTAATTTATTCATTGTACTTTCTTGCATTATTATTGTACCTTCATCTTTAGTTAAAGCATCGGGACGATGCCTTTTTTCAGAGGGGGGCAATGCCACGTTCCATTTCACAAGTTTTTGTTATCGTTCCGAAACACCACACGATTCTAGGCGCAAACCGCGCCTGCAGGTTTCGAGAAGGTTCCGGACTGTAGTAGATCATTTCGATAAGATCACGCCCACTGTGCGAACGGTACAGATTGTTCTGGAACCTACGCCACCGCCAGCGATAACGCTAGAACATTCGACGGCAAGGGTATAAATGCCGACGCGCTTCGCCGCTTGTCAGTTGTTGATCGAAGGCCGACGCTGCGTTCGCCGCTATCAGTCCGAGACTGCTATCTGTGCAAGACTGCTGCTGTAATTAGACTTTCCCTTTACCGGGCACTGGTTCGCCCAAATAAACAGTTAAATCCCAACACGAAGTTTTCTGTCTTTGGCCACGTCACGACCCCGTGACAATATACGCCCACCAGCCACTCGCGCATGTACGGTAACATGGTGACGTCACTAACACTGTTCATCGGCGATTCCTTTCACGCACCGTAATACCGATAACAACACAATAGGAAAGACTAAAGAAGAAAACAATTACAACTAATTTAGAAAAACCGTTCTGTTTCAAGCTTTCGTGGTGAATAAGTTGAGACGCACGATGCAGGTCGAACTCCTATTAGATATGACAATCAAGCATCACCTATAGTCTGCTAACCTTTTAAGGTGAGATAATAAAAAAAATTGTGCCAAAGGAAAATTGCCTGAATTGGTTGTTTGGGACATTGAATAAGAAAACGGACCATTTGACACAACAATGTTTTTTAAATCTCTTTACTAAGATCTTTACGATGGCTCATTATTATGATGCAAACTCAATTCGGTCATTTTATCAAGCAGTAGAATGCTTGGTGCTGCACACTTCACAGACACCCACGTAATGACGTATTTTTTTCGAAACCACCTTGGCAGTAGTAAAAGTGTAAACTAAAGTGAATTGAAAGTGCACGTAGTAGCAAAAATATAAAGACGACATTCAAAGGTAAAGGTAAAGCAGAAATCTTATTTTGACTACACTTCACATAAAAAGAAAAAGAAACGCACGCAAAAATAAAAAGAGAAAGAGAAAAAAAACGAGAAAAAAGAAAAGCCGGGAAGTTAATAGTTTACAATAAGCATATTGCATTCACGAGATTGAAAAAAAAAACAGTTCAGAGCACTAGGTCATGTAATGGATGCAAGAGAAGGACAACAGAGAAAGCACTTAAGCTAACAGTCATATCATAATTTCAAGAGCTGTTTGAATTGAAATAGCAGGAATAAAACGACATAGTACTCCAAGACATGGTTTGATTGATAAACTCTTGTTCTATTCGATACAGAATCGGTATCGATGGTGCTATAGTTTCACATTGAAGAGCGACATCAAAATTTGTATGGTCATCGCCACACGTATTATGGTGCAGGACGCGTGCAAGTGGCTAAGGGCACGTTTCATGACACTGACCCAGCTGGAAAGAGATAAATCGAGAAAAAACACACGCAGGCAAGCACGCAACTGTAGTTTCTGCCGAGACGGCGTGAACTGTCATGTTTCTCAGCTCCATCAAAAAGGAAGCGCACGTTGTCTGCCGTCACTGGTGGAGTCGGGTGAAACGACGAAGTTATGTCACCAGTAGCAGCCTGAAAAGTGGAGTTAAGACAGTGATTTATATTTCGCACGATATAACGTACTGCGACCGCAGCATCTTGTGTCCTATGAAACACGATGCATTATCGAATGTAACAGAAATACAGATAATTGTCTTGCGAGACATATCGCGAAACAGATACAGGTCCCGGCTGCGGGGGCTGCATTTCCGATGGAGGCGGAAATGTTGTAGGCCCGTGTGCTCAGATTTGGGTGCACGTTAAAGAACCCCAGGTGGTCTAAATTTCCGGAGCTCTCCACTACGGCGTCTCTCATAATAATATGGTGGTTTTGGGACGTTAAACCCCACATATCAATCAATCAAACAGATACAGGATACTCAAAGAGTATCTAAGATGATATCTCCGACTCATGTATATTCGATACTGCGCAGCCCTGGCCCGTGCGCGGCTCGCAGTCTTCTGCTTTCCGTTTATCGACAGATCTTGCACTCCAGCAGGTGGATTCTGACTAGAGATAAAAGAGGCGTGTCTTATCGAACTAGTGGGACACCTGTATTTCAACAGTATTGCTCATCAGGTACAAGAATTGGTGACGCAATCTTCCGTTTCACAAATACAAAGGCACTCATATTCTGTTCAACGGTTTGTACACAACGAATAGGTGAAGCTTCTAAAGGCGTGGGTCTGTCCGTCCTTTGTATGTATATACGTGAACGCATATAGTTCGCTCTTTGCTAACTACCCACTACTTAGTCCTTGCAAACAATCTTCTACGCACCATCACCGATCCACCAATTCACCGGCCATAAAGCCGCTATAATTAAGAGGGAACGGAAGCGACGTATAATAAAATGTCTTGTATGAATATATATAGTGTTTGTCACGACTTTGATCATGTAGTAAGCGATATTCGTGGATAATTCATGGTTTAAAGATGAAACCCTCCAGCGCTTCACCTCACTCATCATCATTCACTCCGTGGATATGCTATAATTTGTTTGAAGTAAAGCTGCAGAAGTAGCAAAATTTTCGGTTGCGAAGCAAATGAAAATATTCAAGTTTGAGTGCAAATAAATAAAACATTTTTTGAGCAGCTGTGGAATACTTTTTTAATATCTTTCGAATACTTGGAAGTGAAATTACAGAAACAAATCACAGCATATTCACGGAGTGAATGATCATGGGCGGGCCGAAGCATCTGTCTGTCTGTCTGTTGTTTTGACTGTCAGTCATTATGCTGAGTTCAGTACTCCGAAGGGATGGACTGCACTATACCATAAATATCTTCGGCCCGAAAAAATGTTGCAGAGGATCCCTAAGCACACTTTTAGATAGAAATATGGCTGTATTTGTTTTAGTAAGCTCGGTGAAGTGCTGGAGGGATGCTGTTTCTTAGTTTTATCAGGGATGAAGCAATTCATAGGCAAAATTGTATTTGATTAATTGAGTGCAACAAATGCGATGTCAAAACTCAAAACTCCTTCTCCACATCTCTCACTCCCCCTACCCCCCCTCCCCCGGACAGAATTGGATAGCTCAAATGATTTGGCGGACAAAAGCGTGCTCCCTTCAAAAATGGAGTTTCAAATCTGCCTCGTAGACGTGAACGTGTAAGAGCATCTATAATTTCGGTTAGTAACAATCTTTGGCGTTCGGTTTTTTGGACATTCAGCCTAAATTACAGGTTCCAAACTGCATTCATTGAACTCCATGCTTTAGCAAGTCTATCATGTTGATGTTAGAACCATCGTTTTCTTGAGTCAGTAGATTAGAGCTACTGCGTTAAAGTGTAGAAGGCAGCTTCACTTCATTGCCACATAGTGATTGGGTATAGAATATTGAAAATAAATATGGACTCTTTCTGAAGGGAACCATGATGGGATGCGAAGAAGCAGTGGTGCACACGCCGTTGACCCGGCTGAAACGGCCTCGACGTGGGTGCTGGGAGAACGGTTTGAAGTGAAACACAGTGTAGCCTTTACTCGAGTAAACGTTTCTTTGAAACGCAAAGACACGGGAAGTGGGCTGAGTTTCATGTAAGTTTCATCGTAGATAAACGAGCCGAAAGACTGTTTCTACTCGATGAGCGGTCGAGCGTTGCGGGTGGTGTAGAGCGTGAAGTGAGTGAAGTGTGTTTCGAGCGGGTGGAGGAGTAACACTGCTTGTGTTGGGAGGAGCTGGCAGCTGCTGCGGGTGAGAGAGAAAGTGACGATAATACGCAGCTGCGATTTGATCTGCTTGCCATCGTTCCAACTGCTGCGGGCGGAACGTGGTGTGGCGTGTTGGCCCGGAGACATGGATGGACAGCGTTACACAGGCTAGTCAAAGAGCTGCTTTGCATATAAAAATCTGAAGGGGCTACTGTCAATGGGACGTTGGCTGTATTTGTCTTTGTAAAATTGGAATATTTGCACAAGCATCTTTTTAGGGTACGAAAAGGTGTTTGGTCACGAATTACTAGCAGTATTTGTCGTGAAGTGCGGCTATATAATTTACAATGAAAAACACGCCCACAGGGGTGTTGCGTTTGCCTTCAACCCAACAGCGTGCCTCGCGTGCTAGGTTCTCAGACTGGAATAGGTGGACGTCACACTAGAACACACTCGGCTAGTGTATTTATTCGCACATTTTCACTTGGCTCGTAGTATTTATGCATAAAATGCGATTATTAACAAGAAGTGAAGCTAAACACCACACCGACGCTACTAGTGGGGCGTCGTGTTTGTCGTAGCCAATGCTAATGCTGTCACGGTGCGCTGCTTCTTTTGACATCCTAAGACGACTTATTAGTGCCCAGGCGAGCCCTTATGCATATAAAAGTGGTCTACACACAACGCGAACGTGACGTAGCTACGGTACCAGCCTTACTTTTAGCGCACTCTATGTACGCCGTCCATGTATATAAACTCGGGTGATCACGAACCGTACCTATTTGCCCGGTTCCTGAGAAGCAAAGTCACCGCACGTAACACACCCCTACGTGCGCTTCATAGAAGCCGAACATCCTTACGTGGGATGTTCAAACAGCACCCGTGATGCAATTGTCTGCTTCCAGCGCGCTCCCAAGTCCCAACCAGGCGCTGGCACTATCCCAACTTTTCGTTCATAGACCAACTTCAGCGACTGAACTTCCGGTAAGTACTCTAGGCACTGTACTTCCGGTTGCCGTCATGAGCAACATTTGCCATAAGTAGAAGTCACGTGATCTGAGCAGGAACATCTCACATGACGTCATAACACCACCAAAATTTGAATGGTATGCAAATGCTCTGTCTGGTGTTGCATGATTGTATCGCTATTTCGCCTGGGTCGATGAGTGGCCCGTATAGAGGGGGGGGGGACAGTAACTGAGATCGCTGTTTTCCCCATTTAGTGAGCACCACTGCTGCTTGAACCAAGGTCGATGACGACGTCGTGTACTCTGCTAAAAGTTTTCATACTTTGCAGCCCTGCGTGAACTGGCCTCTATAGAGGCCATAGACGACTCGCTAACGAGCTCTTTAAGCAGTTTAAAAACAGTTAATCGTAGTCCCGGCGTCTTGCTGTATATGCGTACGCATAGCTTGTAAGTGATGTCACGACCGTTCTTCTATCGAAGCGGCGGCCGTATGGGGGATCAGCTGTTGTCTCTGTATGCTTCGTTTTTTGCAGTAACATGCACACATTCGTTGACTTGAAGTGCATTTGTACTTTTTGTAGCTCAGTTCTGGGCGAAATGACGCCTCTTCTCGTCGGAAAGCTACTTACTGTGGTATATTACGCTAAGTTAATCAGGTCGGCGCGTGCTTGATATGAAGAAAGGCACACGTACACTTCGACCGAGTGCCGACATGTTGAATGACGTCAGTGCTTGCTATACCTGAAGTTACCCACTGGTACGTCGTCAACCCTTCGGGGGACCCTGTAGGACTATATAGGAGCGTCCATGTACCTTCAAGAAGCTATAAAAAAGGGTAAATTTGTTTCGTGGTAATTTCGTTTTCTGGTGGAGGCTGGCCTTCCACTGAGTCGGCGATTCCAATCGACTCCGCGACTGCCACAGTATGGGGGATCAGCCTTGTCTTTCCGCAGGTGAAGTATTTTTACGTGGTCGTGGCCTGTAGCGTCTCTATGACGCACGCACTGTCAGAAATGAAGCATATGTCGCTGCCCAAACGGTATTCATCTCCAACCATAGCTTAGATGTCCAGCATGGCCCCGAATACAATTTGTACTATAGGATCCTCTGAACGATGCAATCCATCACATGCACTATAAAAAAAATTTGACCACAAGCTTGCGCATCTGCACTTTGCCGAGGCAGTGCCAAACCTTCAGAATTCACTAAACTTTCTACGTTGTACTGCGCAATGCTAATTTCAAAGAAAAAAATTTAGAGGACGAGTTCTTCATGTGTCGATAAATCGGTTAATTTAGTAGCTATGAAACCAATCTCTGACGCAGTCAGTGCGATTGACTATCAAGTGTGTGCGACAGAACAGCGACATGGTTCATTGTGTTTCCGCATTTGAGGGGGCCCACCCCGCCACCACGACTTGCCTTCACAGTAACAAGAAAAGTGCATGAGCACATATATGGCAGAAATGCATACACAGATATCAGCACCCAGGTTGTAAGATGATCGTGTTAAGCATTTTGATATGGCTTACGATAAGATCTCGAAACCGGGTACTCTACACAGCAGTCGCATTCTCATGGCACAGCTAATATAGCTCTTGCATTGTAGTACATCATCGCAGTACTGGCCAGGATCGTGAAAAAACAAAAACGGTATTATAAAGAGAGAGAGAGATAAATAGAGAGGAAAGGCCGGGAGGTTAACCAAGCTTGGCTCGGTTGGCTACCCTACACTTGGGGTGGGGGAAAAGGAGAATAATAGAACGGAAAGAGATAGAAAAGAAGAGGAGTAAGAAAGAGAAGCGTGAATAGTCAGCTCGAGACCACACAGCACGGTCTCGCACAGTTCTTTCACAAGCGGTCGTGATGTCTGGTGGTCCTTAAAAAGTACAAGAGGGCTTTCGTGGCTTTGCGCGTATAGGAAGCCGTCGGCCGAGGTCCCAGGATCTTCTCTTCTGTAAGCGGCTGTGATTCCAGCTGACAGAGCTTGGCTTCCATAATACGTCGTTCGGTCTGGTATGCTGGGCAATGACATAGAATGTGCTCAAGCGTTTCCTCGCAGGCGCAGATGTTGAATGCCGAAGGGCTCGCCATTCTAAGGAGACGAGAGTACGAATTCGTAAATGCCACGCCCAACCTCATGCGACACAGTAAAGTTTCAGCGCATCGTGGGAGCCCGGATGGCAAACGAAGTTGCAAGTTTGGGTCGATCGAATACAGGTGCGTGTTGGAGAAACCCTGCGTATTCCATTGTAGGAGAGATATACAGCGAGCAAATGATTGTAGTAGCCTTGCAGCGTCCGTTCTCAAGAGTGGTATGGGCATGCGCTGGTCTTGGTCATGAGCCGATCGAGCAGCTTCATCCGCGCGGTCATTGCCGACGATTTCGCAATGACTCGGCAACCACTGAAATACAATATCGTGACCTTCCGTGAGCGCTTCGTGGTAGTCGTGCCTTACCTGATATACTGATTGTTCATGTAACCCGTGCTGCATAACAAACCGTAGTGACTGTACGGCTGACCTGGAGTCGCAAAAGATGGCCCATTGGTTAGGTTGCTGGCGAAGAATGTACTTTACTGCACCTTTAAGTTCTGCGAGCTCTGCTGCTGTCGACGTCGTGGTGTGAGAAAACTTGTACTGAAGCAACACATTTTCAGATGGAACAACCACTGCTCCTGTAGAGCTGTTGGAATTAGTGGAGCCATCGGTGTACACATGTATGCGGTCGAAGTACCTTTCGTCCAACAGACGCAAAGTCAATTGCTTCAAAGCTAGCGTTGACATGCGTGCCTTTTTAAAGATTCCAGGAACTGATAAGCGCACGTCAGGTTGACGAAGACTCCAAGGCGCAGTTGCTGGATGCATCGCAAGTTTGAAGCCAGGCGGTAGTATGTCCTGATGTTTTGTCACGATACCGCAGTACGAAGAATGGGGCCTGCGAGCTGTCAAACACGCTAAATGATGTGACGGTAGCCGTGATAAATGCCGAATGTGCGCTCTCAGCGTCTCGACAATGATATGCGTTGTGACCGGTTGTTCTTGTGCATTAACAATAGTTGACACTGTCGATTAGCATCTTGGAAGGCGAAGGCATGTCCGAAGTGCTTGGGCTTGTACGCCTTACAGTGCACGGATGTTAGTCTTGCACGTGTTGGACAGGACAGGAAGGCTGTACCGGAAAGTTCCGAGAAAGAGGGCAGTGTAAAGCTGCAACATGGAGTGCACGGATGGGCCCCATGATTTTCTGGCGATGAACTTGGATACATTCTCAATGCCAATGAGCTTTTTCTTCAGGTATGTGACATGCGGGCTCCAGGTTAGGTCACGATATACGATGACACCTAAGAATCTATGAGTGCTCTAATATTGGATTGATTTGCCATCGATGCACAATGACTAGAAAGACATCGGTTCGCGTGTGAACGCCACCACTGCGCATTTTTTTGTGGCGATAGTCAAACCTTGCTGGCGAAGGTATGTCGATGTCATTGTTGCCGCTTTCTGTATTCTTGCGCGCACTTGACGCCGTGTCACGCTGGACGCCCAAATGCAGATATTGTCAGCGTTGAGAGATATATAAGCGGTCTGTGGCAGCATTTCGGTGAGCCCAACGAGAACCAGGTTGAAAAGAGTTGGACTCAAAACACTGCCTTGTGGCACCCCACGACTTGTGAAACACTTATTCGTAGACCCATCTTCAGTTAAAACGAACATGGATCTCTTTGTGAGGTAGCTTCTCACCCATCGAAAGACACGACCTCCAAGTTCAGCTGCTTCAAGAACATTGAGAACAGCCTCGTGGGTCACGTTGTCATAGGTACCCTTCACGTCTAAGAAAAGAGCTACTGACAGCCGCTTCTGAGCTTTCTGATGCTGAACAGAGGTCACTAACTCAATAACGCTATCAACTGAGGACCGACCTCGTCGAAAACCAGTCATAGCATCAGGATAGATGGTATAATGTTCCAGGTACCATTCCATGCGTGTAAGCAGCATCCTCTCTATGACCTTGCCAACGCAGCTTGCTAGTGCTATAGGCTGGTATGATGCCAAATCGAATGGAGACTTTCCGGGCTTCAGCAAAGGCACCAAGCAACAACACTTCCACTCATCAGGCCATCAGGCCACCATTCCATTATGCCAAGACTTATTTAAAATGTCCAGGAGACAGCGCTGTGCCTTCGGGCCTAGGTGACGTAGGGCAGTATAGGTCACTCCATCCGGACCTGGGGACGATGAGCGTCTGCATGTGTTCAATGCCGCATGAAGTTTTTCCATGGTGAATGAAACCTCCATTTGCTGATCTCGTGCGACTGGAACATCCTGTGGCCATAGATCGATCGATATAGAGATGTCGCCGGCGATCTTTGCACAAAATTCCCCAGAAACATCAAGCTGTGAGCGACGTTGATGTAGCGCCAGAGCGGCGAAGGAATGACGCTGTTGCGGATGCGAGTGAATACCTCGAAGAGTCCTCCATACGAGAGACAAGGGCTTTCGAGGGTCTAGCGAGTCACAAAAATTCTTCCACCGTTGTTCATGAAGTTTGTGCATTCGACGCTGGATTTTTTCTTGATGCGTCTGGATTCTCTGAGGTCAGAGATAGATTTTGTGCGTCTGTATTGTCTTTGGGCACGTCGGCGGACCACTCGAAGTTGTTCCAACTCTTGGTCGAGTGCCCTGCGTCTCGATTCTTTCGAACATATCTTCGTGGAAGTCTCCATTGCACAACTAATCACTTCTTCAATGGATTCTGGCAGTTCGTGCATGCACTTTCTCTCCTCTGATACCTGAAACTCTTCCCAGTCAATAAGTCTTGAATGTCGAGGGGAAGGAGAATCGTCCAGACCTCTGACTGTCACGTACGTGGGGATATGGTCGCTGCCATGTGTTTCAATATCTGTGAACCATTGGACTCTCGTGACAATGCTGTGCGACACTAATGTCAAGTCCAGGCAACTGCTGTAAGTTACCTCTCGGAGATAAGTAGGGTTGCCGGCGTTCAGCACCTGAAGCCCGTGCTCTGATGCGAGATCAACTAGGTTCGTGCCTTTTCGATTTGTCCTGATGCTTCCCCACAATGAATGATGGGCGTTGAAGTCACCCGCTTTACCGCGGGTACACGTGTCTACGGAACCACAATATCGACAGTCAACAACGAATATGCCCCCTGCAGGCAGTCTGCCCGCCCAAGTGAGGTCGTTCATAAGTGTTATTCGCACTCTATTGGATAGTCTACAGATCCCTGCCGCTAAATGCGCGCTGCAAATCTTGGACACACAAGTTCTTGCCGGACTTCAGTAACAAGATGGCGCACCATAGACTACATCAGCCTTTCCGAGAAAAACTCAAGCGTGCTTCCATATATCAGTGGAACGCAAGAGGTCTACAGTCAAGAATGCCTGAGTTGAGAGAATTCATTTTCGAAAGTAAGTTTCCCATCATCATCATTTGTGAACTGCATTTTTCGAAAATACCTCGACTGTCAGGTTACGAATTGTTCGTTTCTTCATCGTGCATTGAGCAAAGTCGAGTTGCTGTGTACATCCATAAAGAACTCACTTATGTTCTCCAAAGAGTAGAGTATCACATGGAAATCACTACGTGTGTCTATATGTTAAAAAGAAGTTGTCGTTTACGCTGATAGGCGCATATATAGCGCCGTTACGTCGACTAGATCAACAGATATTAGTTGGTACATTTGCAACGACTCCAGCACCTTGGATATGTATTATAAAGAGAAATCGAATGTACAAGCAAAACTGTATAGGCGCAAGACTGCAGCCAGTCACCAGAGCGGGAAAGAGCAGGTCTCGCTTTTTTTCCCTTCTCGCTGTAGCATACTGACCCGTAGTCTAATTCTTGCCCGCTAAAAAGTGTTATTCTGGTTGCGTTAATAGCGTGGTAATTTAGCCGTTGAAATTACCGAACGGCTGATGTCACACAATGTCCACGCATAGTCTGAAACGTGCCAGTACTCGGCTATAAGCGAGTGCTATTATTACTGTACCTTATCGGATTAAGTAAAGATGGCTGACCATGTCATTTCTACCAGTTTGGTACTGTGAAATTAAGCACTGGCAAGCATCTGGTATGTACCAGTCCATGTTTCCTACGTGGGTGAATGCTCCAGGTTAGGACACGTTTTCTTGTGCTGCACCCTCGGAGGTGGCAGCATCTTTGACCGTCGCTCTCACAATGGTGGCCGGCTCGGATACGTGCGGATATACAGTGAATTCGTTGAAACTGCCCAAGTTCACTATAACAGAGATACGCCGATGTTACGAGGAAAAAAAAAACGTGGTTGTTCTTTCTTTTGAGGAATCGGCATGACAAGAAAGTGAAATGTGTCCTCGCAGAGGTAGTTGAGCATTTATTGTGCATTGTTTCACCACAAGGGTGAAAGAATGAATGCTGTAGTAACAAACTGAAATGTCACGTGAAGAATGGCAAGCAGCTTGAAACTTGCAACACGCACCTCAAGCAGAAAGCACGCACAAATTTAGCATACACAGGATGAGCGCGAATAACGGTCACTATTCTTACTTCGTGTGTGAGCAGCGCGCTCCTTTTGTAAACGCGGCTATAGCAGCGAGCGAAATGATGTTCGTGTCTTCTAGTAATGGCAGCACTAGAGATGCAAAGCGCCCGGATTCCGAGATAAGCGCGCGCGCAAGTGAGCCCCCACGCTGAGAACATCTATACGCACTTGGACCACGCCATGTAGAGAGAGAGAGAAAAAAAACGTTTTATTAAATATGTAAAACCAATTAATGTGTGAAGTAACCGTAGTCCAGGTTCCCTATGATGATTTCGGTAACCGACCGGGCCCGTTGAACAAAGGCCTGGAGGATCTCGGGAGGCCCGCCGCAGAGGGCATCGTCACATAGCTCTTTGGTGTGAAAGAGGCGCAGGATAGCGGGAAAGGGAGGAAATAATTTTGCGGCGCACTCCACTGTCCCATAAAATACTGTTGGGGAGCTACCAGTGCCCAGGTTAGAGTGCGCATAGCGGCCAAGGTAGAATTGTGCATGGCTCGGGGGCTCGGGTATGTGTGCGTTTGGAGTTGCCATCTCTTCCTTTCGCGAGAACGACGGTGAGGGCGGGTGCATGGGGCGCCTAACTCTGTTGTAGTATGCATATACGTATCAGTATGAGATTGGAGGGTCTACTTGATCTGGACTTTTGACCTCGCCATGCCGGGTGGCTCAGTGGGTAAGTTCTTGAAATACCACGTGAGTGCGACCATTACCTGGCAGGGAGGCGTGACCAGGAGTCCAGGGCAAATGGATACGTTATGGGCTGGATGTGTCAATGTTTGTTGCCTTAAGTAGGATGTGGTGCGCCGCCTTGGAAGAGCCGCGTCTCATCACAAATGCTCGGCATGTATGTGTTGAATCGGTTGACATGTAAACCTGCCCATGAATGTCAAGAGCCTGTCGGACAGCAAACTCAATACTTAGGACTTCGTCGTTTGTAGGAGTAAAACTTCGCATAGAGGCAACGGTAAGTAATGTTAAGTTGCCATCCAACACAACCACGATATAACTGTTGCGGCATTGTGCCGAATCGGTGTATAATGCATTGGCTTCAGCGGTGCATGCACATCGGGTACGCAACATGGGCGCGCCGGCAACCCGCATCTTTCTCAGGACTCATGTTCCGGAGGAGCACATGCACCTTCAAGGTTCGACGTACCTAAGATGCGACAGCGATGACGATGTCTTTGATTTGATTGTGCAAGACTGGGTATCCCAGTCACGAGAGCACGTATCGCCCAGTGGATGTAAGCAAAAGGCGTTGCCTTTGACTGTTTCACTGAGCTTATAATAGTTCGCAGAGTGTGTTATGGGTCCCTAGGGCTAGTGGACGTGTCGCGGCAGTGTAGTGTGGGAGTACTCACCTAAAAAGGGCAGCGCGAAAACACGGGGAAAACAAGGACAGTTTTCCCTGTGTTTTTGCGCCAGTCTTTCTAAGTGAGTACTATGAACCAGCAAGCCCAAACCAAAGTACTTTTCAAGTAGTGGGGGAGGCCATGGGTGAACCTGGTTGCCTTTCGTAACATTCCTTTCGCAACATGTTGCATTTCGCAATCCGCACATGCTCTGACGAGATAAGTGTGTGGAAAGGGAGGTGGTATGTGATGCGACTGATTACGCAGGCCTGCACCGCACAGCCACGCTGAAGCACGCGCCCAACGGGCGCCTCTCGGGCCATGTGGCTGCTGCTGACGGAAACGCGATGAAGTTGCCGAGCTCCGCGGACCACCAGTGGTTGATAATGTACATAAAAGGCTCGCCGTTAACATGTGGGGCAAGCGTCGCTCTGTGGAATAGTAGTTAGCGTCACGTGCCGAGGAGCGCCTGGTCACTGGTTCGACGCCCCGCTGCGGAACTATTTCTTCCTTGCGATCCAGCAGTGAATATTTTACGTCATATCCACGATGGAAAGACGTGACGGAGCTGTGGTGGGCCACAACATGAAGCACTTTCGTAATAAAAAAAATCCTACGTACCTAGGAATCGACGTTATGCGAAGCATGTGGAAGGAAGGTGTTCATTAGTTGCAATTTTCTTATTGAGCGGCATGTCATGAAATGACGCTAAATACATGTACGGTACCCACAGATTGAAACAGGACACTCGGAGCGTGTGGTCGATGGCACATTTGCTGCTGCTCGTGGGTGCACGTGCAACCAATGTGTTGCATTGTGGTATAGAGCGAAGGGGAGACCATCTACGGAGCAGGATTACTGCTTCCGGTCGCCAAAGTGCCGGCCGGTAGTTCACCGTGTGTACACTGCCAGGGTGACGCTGCAAGGCTCATGCACATTCGCATGTCGACCGAACTGGCTCGCCGAAGTGCACCTTTTTTATTGCCGCGCCAGCAGACGACCCTCTCGTTCTCCTGGCTTAGGCGATGTGGTACGCATGTTGTGCAAGTAAGACACAGAATTCAGTTAAGAGATTGCGCATTGCGTGTGTTTGTAGAAATCATAAACACCTGCACAAAAGCATGGAGAGTTGACTTTATGGTTTCTGCCTCTTCAAGAAAGAAATATAGTGGCAGGTTTACCTTGATGCAACATGGAAATAATATCATATATTATATTGTTAGGGCAAGCAATGGAGGCGGAAATGTTGTAGGCCCATGTGCTCAGATTTGGGTGCACGTAAAGAACCCCAGGTGGTCGAAATTTCCGGAGCCCTCCACTACGGCGTCTCTCATAATCATATCGTGGTTTTGGGACGTTAAACCCCACATTTCAATCATCATGTTAGGGCAAGCTGTGGCCTTTATTGTCGAATAAACATGCGAGAAGCTCGTTTGTTCTTTCGTAGCTGACAGCTCTACAAATGCTTGCCACGCAGAATAACTGCACGCACTATCGGCTGCTCAGGTTGATTGATTGATTGATATGTGGGGTTTATTGCCCCAAAACCACGATATGATTATGAGAGACACCGCAGTGGAGAGCTCTGTAAATTTCGACCACCTGGGATTCTTTAACGTGCACCTATATCTGAGCACACGGGCCCACAGCATTTTATTATTTTGCTGCTCGGGGCGAAACAACAAAATACAAAGTCATCGTTTTGATGCTGCACGGAAACAAGCCCGTGGCTGCTGCTTTTCTGTTTTGTCGTGAAAGAAAGCTCTACGAGCTCTATATGCTTTTGCGTAGCTACTTATCATGTCTACGATCGCGTTTCAGCCGCGACATCTTAGCGGTATCCAATTTCTTACTTGCGCAGCCTGCGTGCCCCATCGTCGAAGGGCGCCGATCAAGAGCGTCTTCTGCTTGTGCCGTGATATAAATGATTTGAACCGTCCGCTCAATTCAGGCTGCATGCATGCCAAAGCGCGTGAGCCTTGCATTGCCATGCTGGCAGTATGAACTTTGTGAACTACATGCCTCCCCGCTGCGGTGGTCTGGTGGCTAAGGTACACAACTTCTGACCCGAAGGTCACGGGATCGAATCCCGGTTGCGGCAGCCACATTTCCGATGCAGGCGGAAATGTTGTAGGCCCGTGTGCTCACATTGGGGCACACGTTAAAAACCCCAGGTGGTCGAAATTTCAGCCCTCCACTACGGCGCCTTTCATATTCGTATGGTGGTTTTGGGGCGTTAAACCCCACATGTCAAAACTACATGCCAACTCTTTAGTGACCGGAAAGAGTAAGCCTGCTTCGTAGTAAGCCTGCTCACTCTCTACCACAATGTAACACCCTGGTTCCGCGAGCACCCACGTGCGGTGGCATATGCACCGGTGACCACGCGCTACGAGTGTCTTGTTTCAATCTTTGAGTACTGTACAAATGTTGCACGATCATACATATGTTGAAGAGTTGCAGATGTTTATATAACCAGTTGTTTGCACTTGCGCAATGATGCCAACTGGAACAAGCGTATTAGCAACACCGAAATCCGACTTGAAGCACTGATGCTCGCGAGGACGCTGGCGCTGGACACTGCCACATAAATCATTTTCAGCGTATGACAGCTAACCACAATTGACGTTGACCCGACGTGACGGCTGTATCAAAGGAGTACATAAGTAATGTTTATAAAATTGGGTAGGCAGCACTGCAACTACTATTGACGTTTCACGATGATGAGGGTCTATTTGAAAAGTAGTGCCGAGATCTGACGCAGCTCTGTGGTAGAATGCTTGACTGCCACGCGGAATGCTTCGGTTCGGTCCCTGCTGGGGACCTGAAATTTGTTGTTCGCATTTGTCGGGGGATGAACGCTGCCTATGTCAGGTTTTTATTAACACTGACATTTATTCTATGCCTTCGTCGAGTCGACGCTACCGATGTCGGGTATATTGCTTAACGCTTATGCGTTAAAATTTCCTATGTGTGTTCTCGTCGCTCCTGGGTAGATACTGTCAATCACTTGGGGCGCATACCCGCTCATGGGTATGTACCACTGTCTGGCGAGAAGTGTTTGGCGACGTGTGCGACGGAATTGTGGCATTATTCTCGCCTTGACCAGCGTGTTATATTCGTTAGGCAATCTTACCATCCCATGCAAATTTTTGTTCACGCCAAGTTAAAGGGGTGACCACGAGAGCACCCAAACGTAAGCGGCTAGACAGATAAATAGATAGATAGATACGCTCAAAGTCACCGAAGTTTGCTGAGAATGAAATGATTCGCATTGCTAAAAAAAAAAACAGGCACTGGCGTCATCTGCTGGTATTTGCCGTAAGTTGTCTTCACAATAACGTGGAAGATGACACGGAGCTTAGACCAATCTCAGGTGGCATTGAGACTCGCTATGATTCCCGAGGCACCAGCTGCTCGTATTTGGCAGAATAAAGGTATTTTTTTTGTTTATGCGAATTTTCGACTTGATTTTCGAGTTTGCCGCATGAAATTTTTAAACATGACACTGTAACCTTCATTGTCCCGGGCTTTATGCGGCAAGCAGATCATGCCGTTTATGACATGCATGCATTGACTTCTGTGATATGAGCTATCATTTGTGTTCGTCATACAGTCACTTTACGCCTCGCGAATTTTGTTATACATCCAATAAAATAAACAGCTATGAGAGCATGAAGTCGTATGCTGATGATATGATGTCACGAGGTTGTGATACACGCAGCACTTGAGAGGAAGCACGCAGGAGTCAGGGCGGTGTCAGGCGAACTGTTTATTGGGCGAACTTGTGCCCAGCAAAACAGGGCCAAACACAACTCACAGCAACAGCGGCGTGAACAGTCGTCGGCCGACGGAAAAAAAAGACCCCCAGTGGCGCACTGCGCCGGCTTTTTATACACGCGTCGTAACGCGTTCCAAAGCGGCATACAAGATAAACGCGGCCTGCGTTGCGCTTAACAGAAAGTGATAGCGTCTTCCTTCGCAAACCAAAAGAACCACACGTGTCACTACCCCCCTCTGAAAAAGCATCGCCCCGATGCTAAAGACAGAACATAAGAGAGAGTACATGCAATAAATTACATTAACAATGCGTCACAGCTAATCAGCGCGCGTAATAAGGTTTAAGTCGCACCACGTGTACGACTTCGGGTCGTGCACGGCGTCGTTGGGATGACGTTAAGCCATCAGGCACGACCTCATAGTCCAGTTCACCACGACGTCGGACTACCTTGTAGGGTCCAAAGTAGCGTCGCAGGAGCTTCTCAGACAATCCCCGTCGTCGTATCGGCGTCCAGACCCAGACAAGGTCACCTGGTTGGTATTCGGTGTGGTGTCGTCGAAGGTTGTAGTGGCGCCTGTCGACCGTCTGTTGGCTCTTGATACGCAGGCGGGCTAGCTGTCGAGCTTCTTCAGCGCGATCCAGGTAGCTGGCGACGTCGAGGTCTTCTTCGTCGGTGCAGACCAGTAGCATGGCGTCAAGCGTCGTTGTTGGGCTCCGTCCGTAGACGAGCTTGTATGGAGCAAACTGCGTCGTTTCCTGCACGGCCGTGTTGTACGCGAAGGTTACATACGGGAGTATGGCGTCCCACGTCTTGTGCTCGACGTCCACGTACATGGCCAGCATGTCGGCGATGGTCTATTTAGACGCTCGGTGAGGCCATTCGTCTGTGGGTGGTACGCGGTGGTTCGGCGGTGGCTTGTCTGACTGTACCTCAAGATCGCTTGCGTTAGGTCAGCCGTAAAGGCCGTACCTCTGTCGGTGATGAGGACCTCGGGGGCTCCGTGGCGGAGGACGATGTCCTCAATGAAGAACATGGCGACTTCGGCGGCAGTGCCCCTTGGGCAAGGCCCTTGTTTCGGCATAGCGGGTGAGGTAGTCAGTCGCTACGACAATCCATTTGTTGCCAGAAGTTGACGTCGGGAACGGCCTACAACATTTCCGCCTTCATCCGAAATGCAGCCGCCGCTGCTGGGAGTCGATCCCGCGACCTGCGGGTCAGCAGCCGAGTACCTTAGCCACTACACCATCGCGGCGGGGCCAAGTGAACGTATGCGGTTAGGATGATAGACAGATAAGGTGAAGGTCGCCAGCGTGCTCCAATCTCTTCTGTTTAAATAAAGTTTTGTTTTTCTCCTCCGAAGTTCACTAAAAAAGTCTTCGAATTTCGTTCACACATACATAAAAAAAAACCACGTTACACTCGAGTAAATACAGTATGTACTTTTCATCACGATTTAAATCGTTTGCAATATAGAGAGAGAAAAAAAGCATTTATGTCAACAAATAGGCCACTTCGCTTGCAGGGTTAGGGCCGGTTCACGCTAGCGGCAAGCATGCCTCGCCGTTTGACGCTTGACGTTCCCAGCAGCCGTGCGCGGCTGTTGCTTCGCGCACGTCTGCCGTTCTTCGTCGTTCGAAAAATGGGTCCGAGACCCATTTTTATGCCATTGGCCGTTCGGCGGAGAGTGCTTTAGCTAATCAGCGGCGGAGGAGCGACATGAGTGAGCGACTGAGCCGCGTCGTCTGCTTTTGCCTCTCCGCATTGTCTGCGTCTGCCGCGGGACACTTCGAGCTGCTTTTTCTTGCTCCGCGGTTTTCACAATATCTCGTATGTGTTGTTCTGAGTCTACGTTCCAGCTGTGAATAGAGAAGTTTCACCTGTCCGTTATTTAAAAAAGCGCACAGCAATTCAAAATTACGTCCTTAAAGCAGGAGTTTGGACAATCGACGCGCGCATCTATTCAGCGTTAGCAAAAACAAACAAACGTGCATTGTATGCCTTTCGAGATTTGAAAATGCTTGCTTAGGCCTAGAACATCAATTATTTGAGTATGGTTCTCAAGAAGAGTGCCGAATCAATTCGAGTACTGTGTTGTCGAAGCTGAAGGACATGAGTGTAAAGCAAATGGAATCATCAGTTCGGAGCTTACGAGCTACTGAGCGTACGGCGGCGCTTGATAAATTCGAGGTGGTCAATGACTGCACTCGGAAGGGGAGCCATGTTTGTCGAAGGCTGAAATGCCTCGCTGGCGAAGCTTACTTACCGTGCACGTTGAACAGCTCACCCGCGGCGGTGGCTGACGATCTGCGACACTGCACCGTTACGGCAGGTTTGCCACTAGCGTGGACTGGCCCTTAGTGAGAGCACTTGCAGCTACCACCTGCACGGCTGCTCATGCTTGCTACTTGAGAAACTGTGATAGCAAAAATTAAATAAAAATAAAGAGACACTTCTTCGTGCATCGACGCACACACACGCGAATCTCGTAATATGCATTCAGAACGTAGACATAACGTAGTAATGCGTGATACATGGCAAGACGAGATGTTAATGGGCCGCACGCTCTCCATCTCCGCCGCTTTAAGAGCTCCGCAGCGCACCCTTTTCCCCGCAACGGCTATGAAAAAGATGCTGTTTTGCTCTCGGTGCATTTTGTGTGTCTAGGCTGCTCGACTGCTGACTCATAGGTCGTGGCTTAGATCCCGGCCATGGCGGTCGCATTTCGATCGAGATGGAATGGTAAAGGACCGTGCAGTGTCAGTGCCCGTTAAAGAAGAACCGCATGGTCGAAATTCCCGGAGCCCTCCCCTAGGGCGCGGTTTGGGGACGTTAATTAAAATTGCGGTTCCGCTTCAGCGCCCCCCCTTCGTGGGGCTGGGCACGTTTTGAAAACTGCGTTAAGAAAAAATCGACCGATCCTATGTACCGACGCTATGCGACAGAAGGTGACGGTGCTGCATTTTTTTCTCAAGTCGCGCACTACCAAATGACGCTAAAATTATGTACAAATGTCGTAGCACAAACTCATGTCGAAGAGTCGAATAGGTTAAAGAATGAGTTGTTCACAGTTCGCATACGATGCCAACAAAAACTTGGGTATTCCGCAGAAGCAGTAATTTGATATGTAGTACTTGTGCTTGGAAGCACCGTAGCCCTGGCTTGGGCATGCTAGGTAGAACTACTGCAGTGAATGACGCTTTACTTGGCGTCAAAGCTGTATCATGTGTAATGTTTATAAAATTAGATAGACAGCACTGCAACGAAAATTGACATTTCACCAACATTACGACCGCATAAGGTTTACTCCAAGGCAGTTGTAAGTACTGACGTTTTTTTTTATTGAAGTAGAAAAAAAATTGAGGAGTTGCTGTCACCGTTACTTGGCAATGGCTACCCCTTTCCATTTGATCGTTACAAATAAAGAACAAAAAACGAAATAGCATACACATACATAAAGTCCTACATTGGTGAGTACAAAAGTTGACGTGGCTCTGTGGTAGAATACATGATTGTAAACTAAGAATGCTTAGGTTTGATTCCCGCGGGGACCTAGCTATTTATTCTATGCATTCGTCGGGTCAGCACGGCCACCGCCAGTTTTCATTAACTCTCATATAAATGACCAATGTCGTCCTCAGCGTTCCTGGGTGCACATAAATGTCAATCTCTGTGGTGCATACCCGCATACCGCGACGAGTGGTACACTAGTATTCGCCACACATGTCTGGAAAAAGGATTGGAAGACGCAGGCGACGGGGTTTTTACGCTATATATCATAACTCGACCAAATATTTGTCAAACTTTTGTATCTTCCTACAAAACATTGATCAACTTCAAGTTAAGGAGGCTATCAAAACAACCCCTAGACCTAGGTGCCTAGGTAAATAGATAGGTATACAGATAAGAATTCTCAACGTCCCTGCAGTTCATTATTCATCATGGTGAACTGCAGGCTTTTGCTTCGCATTAAAAAGAAATGTGCATCATTGTGGGAGTCAATGTAATATGAAATATTCATTGAAGAGCTGCGTACACCACATTGTTTGTTTTTAAGGAACATCAAGGCATTCATAACTTGAGTGAACTGTCGCCCCCTCACGTAATTCATTGGGTACATGTCATAATTTTCGTACTGCCACCCGCATTACACTCATGCAACAAATTTTTATATACCCACTTGACGAGACCGTGCTATGTAAATCATTGCGTACATGGTATGCATTTCAAGATCCGAGTCCTTTGACCTGCCACTAATTACCTCGACATGTCAATTAAACTGAAAAAAAAGGACCACGCCTGCACCAAGACCTTGACATGTGTATGAGAATATAGGCAACATGCATGTCATGATTTTCACCTAACGACCAGCTCTTTGCATTCTGTGAACACTCGCGCCATTTTTATACATGTCACATTAACAAGACAGCCCCGAGTGCAGCCCACTCCTAGCGTGACTTGTAAGGGATGCCGTACCAGACATGCATGTCGTGATTTTCATTACAGTGGTTTGCATCTGGGCTAGTTAGTGATATCTTGCATGTTTAGTGGTTGTAACTAAATTTAAACTTACGCAAGAAGAATAGAAGCCCGTCGACAATGCTGACACCACTCAAGATATGATCTTCATGTGATCACCCATAGAAATTTTTCGCTATAAACTCATGCCACGCTTTACAAGATTTTGTCTACACGCCATTAGCGAAACAGCCGTGAGAACAACATGAGTATGACATGTACATCATGCCGTTCATGACATTCACCTCATGACTTTCATGTTATGATCCATACTTCGTCTTACAGTCATGTCATATCAGTTTTAGTATAAACACCCATTAAGAAAACGACCACGAGAGCACAAGGTCGTAGGTGGCTCAATAGATAGATGCGCTCAAAGTCAATGATGTTCGCGGAGCACTACTTCGCACTTAAATTGGCGCTCAAGTGAAGCACATGGCCAGAGACGCCAGCAGAGTTTGCAATTTATTCTCTTAGTCTTCCTCTGAGTTCGCGCTGAAAATTTGTTAAATTGAAATAGTAGATTATGCTAAGGTTGAAAATGCATAACGTTTATTCAAAACGAAAATATAAAAAAAACGGGAATATTTCGGTATATTAGGACTTGGTTATATACAAAATTTCACTTTATCAAGGTTTCACTGTACTTGTTTCCAAATGCAACCCTAAATTCCCTAGTTCCACTTCTGATAGCATCTAAGTCTGTCTGTTTTTTTTGTGATTTATGTTCTCACCCTACGTAGATGATCGCCGTCCTAAACAATCTATATACTATATATACTATCGCGCATAAATGATTTTTTTTCTTGCTTAGCACTTTTATATTCGACATCAAGTTTGGATTCCCTGCTCGCTACGAAATCTATATTTTTGTGATATCCGTTATATGGATGAGAAATTCATAAACATTGCGGAAAAACTGCGAAGAGACAAGACACACACACTCAAGAGGGCAGCAATGTGTACTATATGTTTCCTGCAGCGTTGTGTGCGCTGTGGCGCCACTATTATATGAACACTCGATTCGTGGTACATTTTCTTTCCCGTCATCGTAGGTAATATGTAAAGTTCAAATAGATAACATTGGCCCCGCACGACGTAAGTTGTATGTGTGACCGAAAGCTTGTGAAGGCTGCAGAAGGATGCAGATGGAAAAAGACGAAACGCGTCGGCCAGCTCGGTACGGTAAAGAGCATAAAAAATTGGTCCCGTATCTGCATGGTAATCTGCAAATGTCGTCGAAACACGACAGTCTTGCGTGTGGAGAGTGAACAAAACATTTATTTGATGTTCTGCGCAAGAAAATCGGTGAATGGTATTCTGGAGGCGCTGTGTTAGAGTGGCTCGAGCGTGCAGCGCCGAGGCGAACGAGCGCACCAAGTCACGTCACACGTGAGACATGAGTGCTATCTGGCAGTTATCATAACAAATGAAACGGGTGGCTCCGAGACGGGCGTGCTCCTCAGAGGTGATAAGGTGTAGAACGCAAGGCGATGGGTATAGGTGCCACCACTATGTCGTCTTAGCAAAACGTTGGAAACACTTCACTTTTCGTGCAAGCCTTGCACGTCAGTGTCACGCTGACGAAAATATGTGCGATGGTCCTTAGAATAACTTATGTATGATTTTTCTAGTAAAAAACGCACATACAGAATACGTGTCGTTATGGTGCCTCAGATATGCGCGATAATTGCTTTTTAATTGACAATCGCACAAGTATGAACGCTAAATCTTGAGCAACATTGGTGGGCGCTGCGGATGGGCTCGGCCGTTTGGGACATCAGCTGGTGCCGTTTGAAATGCCCGGTACCAATGAGGGTGGACAAACATGCAATTAGACAGACAGACCAAAATTTTTGCGTCGAAGGTCCCCAAGAAAGACTATCGTCTTTGAAAGCATGAAGAGGTGCTGGTGTGGGGAAAAGCTTCGTTACTAAGGGCAGCAATTGCGAACGTTAATAAAGGGCAAAGTCGTGCGCAGTATCCATACTGAGGTAAGTAACGGCTGATACTGTTGTATGTGCTACGTTAAATAACACGCCTTACTCCTTTGAGCAGCCGTATTCCGTTATGCCACCATTTTGTAGAGCCAAGCGAGATTGTATCGTAGTGGAGTTGCTAGCATTACTTTTATAGCATTCCACTGCTTCGATGTCGCGTTGCAACCGTGATTTTCAAAGTGTGAGGCCTAATTGCCTCATCACGCATGAAATCGGACCGTTGGTGACGTCGACGGCGGTGTCAACGCGAATGATGGGAAAAGTATTCATCTCACAACGTTACCATTTCACGCCATCATTACGGCACATGTCATTGAGACGCCTTCGTGAAGTCACTATGCCATCATCATAAGAAAATTTGTCTGGGCCTCACGTAGCTGCGCGGTGCGGAAAGCCATGTGAGGAGCATAAAGCTTCTAAGTCCTCTGATCCCGAAGGCAGCGCAAGACCACGTTGAGTGGTGCGGGAAATGTCGGGTAAGTAGGGGGGGGGGTGCAGAAAGGGAGGGAACATCAGTACCATAGACTTACAGGGGTTTCGCACACCACTGTTGTTTTAGGCAACTGCATAAAGGCCAGGTCCGGGCGACTTTTTTTAAAAATGACAATCATTTCTTTGCAAAAAGCTAAGGCGCTTTAACCATTTGTCTATATATTTAGCCGGTAGCATCTTGGTGCTCCCCTGGTCGTGCCCTTAGCTTCGTACACACCAAAACTGGCATAAGAGATGTGAGTGTATGACGAGCATAATTAGTAGTTCGTGACATGAATAACGTGACTTTCTTTTCGCGTATGTCATTCAGTCCTTTCCACAAGTGGAACGTTGTATTACCCACATGTGGTTTGCGGGCATGCACAACATGTGATTGAGTCTATATCAGCCGAGACTTTGCAAAACTCAACGGGGCAGTGTGTAAGGAACCCATCCTGCATAGAATGTGGTGGCGGTGGCGTTGCCGATGGGTGAAATATCCCGATGGAAGTAATTATTAAAAATCGCTGTTCGAGCTGGAATTGAACCCAGTCATTATACGTGGCGCTTAAGTATTATACTTTTGAAGCACGGGAAGTGCTTTCATCTCACTATGATATTTGCAGCGCGAGAACACAACGACAACAAAGGGACAAGAAGGAGACCACTGTCGTCGTTCTGTTCTCGCGCTATAACTATCGTCAAGTCATACCAACTAGCCCAAACTGCCACACTTCTATGCTTCCATCTGTTTTGGAAAAAAAACCCTTTGTAGAATCTCATGTCAGAAAAGCACCTAATAATTATTTAATTTATACGTGCATTGCCAATATGATGCTTTAAAGCAGGGGGTATAAGCATCGCTAAGTTAACAGTCAATAGTTTCAACAAAGGAAGCATGGTTAAAGTCATTACATTGTATTTTTACAGTGCCTCACGAAACAGCATTCCACCCACTCGTGCTTCAATCTTTACAAAAAAAATCAATAACCGAAAGTGTCATCTTAAAAAGGAAACTCGGCCCCACCACGGCGATCTAAAAGGTACTCGGCTGCTGACCCCAGGTCATGGAATTGCATCCCGGCTGCGGCGGATGCATTTTTGATGGAGGCAAAAATGATGTAGGCCCGTTTGCTCACATTTGGTTGCACGTTAAAGAACCTCAGGTGGTCAAAATTTTCAGGAGTCCTCCACTATGGCATCTCTGAATATCATATGGTGATTTTGGAACGGAAAATTTCACATATCAATCAATTAAAAAGAAAACTCATTAACTGTGATGGCATGGTATCTTCTAGGTGGAGTATATGATGTCAATGTGACGTATTTCTTCCTGTCTATGCGTGTTTTTGAATAATAAACGCAAATAAATATTTGAGTCATGGCCCCTTTCAAGTCCTACCAGTAAACTGCGCGCTTACTTTCTGTGATACTGAGGTTATTGTTCTAAATTGCCAAGAAAAATTGGGCAGTCCTATCCCGATTTTTTTTAGGTTGACTAACTGACGAGAATGGGGATCCCAGTTGATACTCGGAAACTGAAATACTGAATGTACGTGAGTGAAATACAGCTATTTTTTTTCAAATGACTAGTTAGCTACGCAACATTTTGACGTACCAATTCATATTAGCTCGCTGCCTTTTGCTTCTTTCGTAGTTTCAGTGCTGTCTGTCCGTTTTTATATCAATGTAAAAAGTTACACGCAGACATATGATGCTGCAAGACATATATTCAAGCACACAGTGTGAACATAATCGCACCGGGATGTGCGCTCCGCTGAAATAAAACTGACGTCTTCGCTGTAATGTGAATGCTGACGTTTCATCCTACCATGAGCTACCCTTTACCTGCCAGTGCACTGAGCGTGCCTACTAAAAGTTACTATCAGAATTAGCTGATAACAGATGGCATGACAGAATACTTTCTCAGTTAATGTATGAATTCCCTCGAGAGAACGGATAGAAGTATTGGCACTCGCGCAGCCAATTAAAAAACAGTGGTTGCAATGGATAGATGGTGGAACTTTATTTGGAGTTCTAAGAGACACGACAATCCTACAGTGAGCTTCTGCCACGTTGAAATGAGCAGGCTGAGCCTGACTGCTGCATCGTGGGCTCTGAAGGACCCCTTGTTGCTAATTCCCCTTGCTGAAGCTTCTAGTGGCGGAGAACCACTTGGCCGGCCTGGCTTTATCACTCCCCAATAGCAAGAGGCATGGCCAGAGCATAAGCTCTAAATTGCCTACCTGGCCATAGTTTCCTGAGAGGAGGGGTAGACCCTCTTGCTTAGACAGGAGTGTTGTGCAATCTCGTTGTATGTGGTGAGTTGATATCTATTATGTAACTTCTTCTCACTCGCCAGCTCCTCTCAGTGAGTGTAAGCAATCAGTCGGAGGAGAGCATCAACAGCTTCTTGGCCGATCCCCCTTAGTGGGTATTAGCCACATAAGAGGATCAAGCAAGTAAACAAACAATGAAGCAGCTCGCAGCCGATGTTGGAGATCAATGTACGTATACCGTTTTCGCCATATTTTTTAGCAGCATATTTGGCATCTGACTGCAGGACTTAGAGACCGAAGGGCATAAAGAAAAACGAATAAAAAACAAGGCGGATCCAGAGCCTGTGAAACAGCCGCCGGGAAGAGGCGGACTCGGCGTGGATCGTTGGTGGCAGTCTTTAGAGCCTACACAGTCCTCCTTAGAGTGTACATCAACTTTTAATATGCGATACCATTCGCGTCTAGATATTGTTCCAAAATCTTTAATGTACTGCGAATGTAAAAGTAGTGGTAAGAGTCAGAGTGTCCCAAGTGAATCAATGTTTGTATAACTCTCATTTATGCGAATTAGTTTAGGATTGCGATATCTAAGAGCGGGACGCGTATGGCGTTCCTATTTTCACTGGGCCACAAAATTTCTGCCATTGGTGTGGCTCCGGAAAGAACACATGCAGCAAGCCTGCACACTTTTTGCGGTAAGCGTAACCCTTCTCGGCAGTATTTCTACATGACGTCAACTATATTTACCATATGCCGTGATCTTGCTAAACTTTACTTCCTATACGAAATCACTAAAAAAACATGCATCATTTTAGACAGGATATTGTGATAGGCATTTAATTTCAAAATTTATGGAGTCTGTGGCAAAGATTTTACATGTTCAATAGTGCCTCAATACCTCCATATATAATTGGTTACAATGTATTGTTTACACATAGTACAGGAAACACTTTATAATGATGAGCACATGTCATTGCCAGGGACAAGCTGGTATGTAGGAGTAATTAGGGTCTCTACATTGGAAGAAAAGGTATTTGCTTGGATGCGGAAGTGAACACGCAAAGCTGTTCGCAGGTGCTTTCTGTGTCCCCGGCTGTAAATGTACAACATCATCATTTACTGCAATTTGTTTTTGAAGCAAATTATAGCGTAATATACATCTGTGAATACGCGAACTCATTTTCGCGAACTCAATACGTGAACTCCTTTTCGAAGACATGTTTTGTAATTCATTTCAAGGGCTACTACGCAACTGAACAAGGACGAAGACGAGTGAAAAACACGACGCATGCAAAAACGAAGTAAACATTTAACGGTTGAAACCTGACATTATACATACAGTGAGCATGAGATGAATTAAGCTCAGGACGTAATGAGGTGCTTAACTCCCAAAGTCGCAAATAAAACTTCCAGCTCGCAATCAGCAAAAGATACCGAAGCTTCGCTTAGGCACCCTGTGGTGACAGAGAAGAGACTGACACCCTGGACGAACACTTCTTTTCGTTTTTATTGCGTGCTCACAAGCAGCCTCCCTTGCGCCCGTTTTTTGTGCACTTGTGCGCAGCATGGCGTTCCGCGCCACCATTTTCCTGCGCTAAATTCGCCATCTTGCGGGGCCCGCGGTGCGGTCGCTTGCGTCCAGTTGGTAGAGACGATGTACCGGGCTTTGCTTTTGATGGCCGCTCCGGTAGACGAGATTCAAATAATTTATGGAAATGGAAATTCCATTGATGGCCACTATATTAGACGAGCTATAAATGCTTAATGATACCGTCCGTGCCTGAAACGCCATAATGAATCTGCCGAATTCTCGTCGAGGCGCCGACACGCTGTTGTCACTGACAAGACGATGTCTCGCAGTGATGGAAGCGCATGAGGTGCAAGCCTTCTTTTTTTCCTTCATTTCTGCAAACGAAAAATCTCTTGCACTTTACGCCTCTTCGTGAGTAATGCATGGTGAAACCAGGCCAATAGCCACCAGTTTTTGCTGGTACCCCTTGATTGCGCTTGCCGGTTAGGAGGTGCGGTCTTGCCAGCGCCCGAGCATATCCTCAATGTTCTCACAGGGTTGCATTAGAGGGAATCTATGTATTGTCACTTCTCTACGGCCTTGTTACCTCATAGAGAAGCAACGTAGAGTGCGCTTGAGAAGTGGAGTCAAGTTACGCTGCTTTTCCGCGAGTCCTCGACGACAAGAGGAAGCGGCTCGTTTTAATAGGTGTGCTGCCTCAATATACGTCCACACCTTTCCCCCTCGGATGACGTGTTTCGACAATCACGCGTCGTAAGTTAGCAGAAGACATAAAGTAGACACGAAGTCTCTACAATCCTTGTAGTGACATTTGGTGATGATGACAGTCCGCCCAGTGCTACGGCAGACGGCAGATGAGACGGTGTCACTGAATTCGCAGCGTTACGGTTCGTTGGCGGTTTCCCTAAAGCATGTTTTTCACGTGACACTCGATTTTCCTTTACTATTGCTTGTACTGCAGAGTCCGTAGCGTCTGTGTCGGATTTTGTGCGCTTTCGATACTAAATTGTCAGGCCCTCTGGCATCGAGCGCATCAGCACCCGGTGAAAAACAACAGAATACTGTGAAGATGGCATACCCATAGTGCTCGTCCTGAACTGTATTTGCTCGTACAGGTCCCGCAGCCTTGTTACTTGCGAGGATGCCTCGATTGGTTCGATAGCAAAGACGCTGTGCATATGTTCATCAATGAGGAGATCGTTTAACAAAATCTTTCGCTGAGTGCCATGACGACGATATTAGAGTACACTATGTTAGGCTCAGTTGGTGAATCATTATTCGAAAAACGTGTCACCTAAAAACGATAACAAAGATGGGAATTCTTTCTGTCTCATCTTAGTTCTCATTTTGAAGCTTGGGCTTCACCTTTCAAGTGACGATGTTTACTTTAGTAAGGCGTATTTCAATGGCCTCATTCGTAGTGCAAGCCAAGTACATCTTCCAGTACTTGAGCTTCTTGATACCGGTGAGATTGGTGAGCGTGTGGATGGTCTTCTAGTAGGGCTCCCAGCTCCCCTGCCACTCACGGTTCTCACTGTTGAAGACGAGTACTTGAAGTTTGGGTAAAACGACTCGCAAGACTGGTACGCATGGTCAAATGGGATCGGTGAGGTATTTGTCGATGGCGTCAGGATGGGCTGTTTCCTTGGGTCCATCACTCGTACCAGCCTGCCTCGGCTAGTTGATTTCGATTATGGTAGAACCCACCGGTGCACGCGCATTCTTCGCGGATCGAAGCCTGCTGATGATTTTTATCATTTTATCGTGGTAATCTAAGAGCGTTTATAATTTCCTCAAGCTCCTCACCATCGAGTGCGTCAGTGATCTGTCTGTTTATCGCGGGGAGATTCTTTGCCACGGAGCTCGTCGATGAGAAGACAGTGAAGTGTTTTGCAGGAGTATCTCGCTGGCGTCGGACAGGAGTGGAGCAGAGGCACCGCGAAGAATGCCTGGATGTCTTAGTATAACTTGTATATCCTGAGAACGTATCGGTGCTGAGGATGTCGCTGTTCTACCTGGTTTCGGCAGCAATAGTGTTCACACAGAGAAGAGAACGAAGTGCACGTTGAATGTATCTTTTCCCTTTATTGCATGCTCACGAGCCACCTCGTCTTACGCGAGTTTCTTCACGCACCTTGTGCGCAGCATGGCAATTACCGCCAACGTTCTCCGTGGTTTCCCATTTTCGCGTGATTCAACGCACCCCACTTGCAGCATTAATCTTGAGTGCTTCGTACAGCTTGAGGGTGCACATATCCCATGACGATACAAAGTCTTGCTTTTGTCTAAAAGCGGTTGACACGTATTGTTGCTACCTACTTCACACTACCTACAGTGCATTGGCTTATGTGATTGAGCATCGGTATAGCAATTCTCAAAAGGCCACTCAAAAACCCGTGCTCGAAAACGAAGTTGTGATTTTCTCCTTTATTTCACTATCCTTCGCACATCCTCCTCATCCTTTAGCTTTTAAAAGCACGTGAACAACGTCAACGCTAAGCGCTAGAGGCTATCAGGATTTCGTGCTTCTCTGCTGCGCATTGTTATTGCTGTTTGCGCAGTTGTAAGCACACAGAAAAAGCGCGATTGGTTGATCGTGCACGATACTCATCTGAGACAAGGCTCAATGAATGGGCGGCTGCATGGCAAAGCAGGGCAGGAGGGTAATTACTTTGATATTTCGCGTACTTGAACCTATCGAGAACACTTACACCATCGACGCCACGGGAACTAGGGTCTGCGTCACAGACGTGCGCAAGAAGACAAGAAATATTAGAAGAGAATATTGCACTTCTTTTTGAAGCGAGAACGTATATAGGAAGGAAACGAAAAACCATTCGGCAGCGGTGTCACGATCGGTCTGCATTGGCTGTGTTATCAGTTACGTATAAGCACACGCGCCATTGGCTGCGTTGTGAGTGACGTCGCATCCGTCCCGCATCCGTCGCATCCCGTCGCATCCGCGGCGAAGAGCACGCGTGCGTCAGTTTGTCCTGAAATATTCCTTATGGGTATGCCACGGACATGTCTAAGATAGCACGGACAGTGGAAACAAGAGAGAGCTGGCATTCGCCGGGCCGACAGCGAAGTCCGCGCACAAAAAATCACAGCATATTATAGGAATGCGTGATGATGAGTTGGTCAAAGCATCCATGAGTCGTCGCTTACGTCCATTCGTTAGTTTTGCTTCCATCCGTCCGTGCATCCGTCTGTGTGACCATCCGTGCATTCGTCCATGCATCCTTCTGTCCTGCGTCTGTTAATCCATGCATCCGTCCATCAGTACGTGCGTGCGTTCCTCCATCCGTCCACGTATCTGTCTGTCTCTCCTTCCATCTAGTGAACACTCCAAGTACCGCCACCTCGCATCCTTTTATCATATATTTATCATATAGTAGTACCGACATCCAGCGAACATTCCAAGAACTAAACGAGAGGTGGCACGGCCGGACTGGAGGAAAGGGACGCGCGCACTTTATTGCGGCCTGCGCTTCGTGTTTGGTTCTCACCTTTCCCCGCCGCTAGCTCATGACACTGCGGCCCAACCCTCGCTAAATCTTGCTAAAACCAAGGAGGCTACACCAACTGAGTTTTCTTTTAGATTAAGTCGCCGATACTCGTATCTGTATGTTATTTTGTCAGAAACAAGTTCTCTTCTTATTTTTAATTATTGTGAGTGGGTTCCTTCCTCAATTAAAATGAGTGCGCACGTTTCCCTTGTCTAGTCCGGTCGTGGACGTGGCTACCTATTACTACGACGCCCTACTACTACGTACATCGCGGGCAAACGACAAACGCTTGAGGAGCTTCGCTCCCCAAAACAGGCCCGGGAAGCCAAGTGCTGGCAGCAACTGCATCGGTAGCTTTCTAAGCCGCGCTAAATTTCGAATGGGAATGCAAGCGTCAGTGGTAGGCGCATCCTGGAAACCACGCCACCGAGTTAGCTCGCGACGTCAAGCGCTTGCAACAACGAGGCGTTGTGGTGTAAATGTGATGATTGCGGGAGTGGGTTTGCCGGAGTTTCTGAAGCGAAAAACATGGCTCCGGCTGCAACGTCTGTGA
>NW_023608059.1:0-32165 GCF_013339725.1 Rhipicephalus microplus | reverse complement strand
GCGTATCGCGCCTGGCCAGGAGAAGTAGTCGACATGAGCACTAGAGATATGGTTAGACTCAGAAACAGATAAACTATAGTATCGGACTCTAAGACAGAAAGTTAAAATCCTCAGCCAAGAACACCCCAGCAGGTTGAGCACGGGCAAGCGTTACGTGTCCTTCCTGGAACGGTGCGGAACAGGTCTGCAAGCTTCTTCTCGAAGTTCTTTTTCACTTCCGGCGCGTGTCTCCTGAATCGGAAAGAGCCCACATATTACAGTCTCGCAAACAATACCTACTCCTCCATAGGCCTAAGCATTGTGTCTCCATCGCTTCTAACCCTACTGCAATAGAAAAGTGTAAATAATCCTTACGGAAGTGACCATTTTCTTATAGTCCTGAGCACATCAATGGCAAATCAATGTCCTCCGCAGGTTCCTAAGAGGCTGACGGACAGAGCCGACTGGGAACAGTTTTAAAACGTTGCGCTCTTAGCCCTGTAATGCTCACGAACAGCTATTCCGAAAAATTGCGAGAAAATGCTGACTGTTCTCACTGCCGTTGCAGAGTTCAGCTAAAAATATCAATAAATTTTGTTTGAGGCATAACTTAATTAGCACTCAGCACTTAGTTACTATCGTATTATATGTAAGTAACTGTACCGCCTTCATAACATATCAAATCTGCAATAGCTGCTTATCGTGACACCTATAGTAGGTTTCAATAGCGTCATTGAGGTATCATATACAATGTATCAATTATGATACAGTGGGCATTACAGGGTTAATATGGACCCGAATACTGCGGCCTGTGTTATACTGGTGCGCTACACGTATGTTGAGGAAAGGCTTTGACGACGTACCCGACAAGATCTTCGCTTTAATGATGTCATGACAAGGTAAACATATTCGTCCAACCCCCTTACCATCCAATCCTAACTGTCTTCGATCTGAAGTAGGCGATTACGAAATCACTCAGACGTAGACGGCTAGACAGACAGACAGACAGACAGACAGACAGACAGACAGACAGACAGACAGACAGACAGACAGACAGACAGACAGACAGACAGACAGACAGACAGACAGATAGATAGATAGATAGATAGATAGATAGATAGATAGATAGATAGATAGATAGATAGATAGATAGATAGATAGATAGATAGATAGATAGATAGATAGATAGATAGATAGATAGATAGATATGCGAAGGCGCATTTTGGGACTGCAAGTCAAGCCTTACACATTGTATTTCGCCTGTCGCAAAAGTAGTTTGACAGAGAAAACAAAATAACGTTGAGCAGAGAAAAAAAAAACATTGTCCATATGTGCGAAACACAAAACGTCATATTTCCTACCGCATTGCAAATTACGGGAAGGCATTCGGTGGGGCAAGCTGACTGCTAAGTAGCAGTCGGCTACTGGTAGTTAAAATGTATCAAGTAACGTTCCTCCCATGAACTTCCTCCTGAACCCTCCACAAAACCCAGCTTGCGTATGCCATTCAATTGGCAGTATACTCTCTCCAAAATGCATTCTGCTAATTAGCAATGTGCTAGGATATATGTAAAATCTTTACTTTTCACGCCGGGAGAGGCTTTTCCTCAGTATAATTCTTTCTCCACGCTGCATACACTACTGGCACCAATTGCCCTCCTAAAGTTATTCATAGGGGGCATGGGGTAGGTGGGAGACTGCCCCTACCTGTCAACATTTTGACTTAAAACGGTGTGGTGGCGTTGCACTGAACCCGCTCCCGTGCCCCGGAAGAGGTTATGTGTAGAGTTACTGTATATGCTACATTTACAGTAACTCCAGGTATGTGGGTGTCATCGCGCGACGGAGGACAGACAAGATGGCGCTTGAACCGCCAAGCACAGGGGAGGGGAGGAACATTCACGTCATGGAGGAAAAAAAAAAGCTGAGCAGGGCGCTCGCAATGCGAGCTGAAGAGCTACTGTACAGCGAAAAGTGTGGCGAAAAGTCGCGCGGAGGGGAGTTGTGGAATTGCGTGGTCATGCCGTCGTCTCGTGTCGTCGGCACCACCACTCGTGTGACAGCGTTGTTGAGAGCCGGCTTTCATTCCAAATGTGCAATTTTGTAAGAAGCCTACAGAGAGCGTTGGTCTCACAATTGCCAGTTTAGTTTATATTGCTCGAGGCCGAAAGCGGCCGTTTTTTAGAGAGAAAGAGAGAGAGAGAGAAAGAGAGATGACATTTTATTAAGTACATCTAAGCAAAGCATGTGGGAAAGAACCCCAGTCCGTGTTCCCTATGACGATCTCGCCGATCAACCTGGCCCGTTGAACCAAGACCTGGCGGACCTTGGGAGGCCCATTGCAGAGGGCATCGTCCCACAGCTCTTAGGTGCGGAAGGGGTGCAGGATAGCGGGAAGGGGAGGAAATACTTTTATGGCACACTCCACCGTGACATGAAATTGAAGCTGGCGACCACGTCTCAAAAAAAAGAAAATGACTGGTGCCGCAGTTTCACTGTTTTCCTTCGGCGCTGTGCTGTTGTGCGCCTCAGCGAACGAGGCCTATTGGATTCGAAGACGTGAACGGCAGCTTATACGGCTCTTAATGTTGGAAGCGACGGTGAGCCGTTCTCGCGTACGATGGTCACAATTACGAAAAATATATGCGTGGCCAACTGTATATTCACAGGAGCTTGCCGATTCCAGAATTACACTCGTGACTGATACAGTAATAGGATTCATTGTTCGTATTATCGCATCCTGTTTACGTTTTGCGCGCCGTGACCTCATATTTGGCGAAGTTTTTTTTTTTACATGGCAACAGTCGATTGGCTGACCCAAGCTACTGTGAACGATAATCGTGCGCTCGTATCGTGACACACATGGCCGAATTATGATTCGGGGGCATTCCATTGGACTAAAAAGCAGGACTAATCAAACATCATTTCACTATCACTCTATAGGTTTATTACGCCGAACTTACCGTACCTCTAGAAGAAAACAGCCTGTCGTGGCAATTATCCAGCCGATTCGCGGCGTTGATCTCTTGCGCTCAGTGTATTAAACGCGATGCTGCATGTGTATTGTAGATTCACAATGTGAGCAGTAATAAGGCTACGAATGGCACACAGGCACCCAGCAAGCGAGTATCGCAGCACGTTTGCTACTAATCAGCACAAATATTTCCCCCTTTCAACTCGTATATCAGATGGCGGCGGCAGTGTCGCCACGGCACGTCCGAAATCTGCTCGCCGGCGCCAGTTGCGCATGCGCGAGACGCCGAAGCGTGATCAACCTTGTGAGCAGGCACTGCGCCGTGCTCCCGACCGGGCTGCAGAAATTAGGTGCCTTTCTCCTCTTCTAACCGCTATCACCACCACCTTGTGAGGAGGAGTCGCAAAGGAGTGTTCTACTCTTCTCTACTTCCGGCTCCACAAAATGTGGCACAACGGCCTCTCCTCAGTATAATCCTTCCTCCATGCTGCACACTGTACTGGCACCAACGGACAACTTTTCTTGGCATTGGAGCGAATGCTGCAGAGCCAAATCACGTGCATCATACCGCCAGTGAACGCAGTTCCACAATAGCGCCCGCATTTACAACGTGAAATACAAAAGTTCCTCCTTCATTTTCTTCGCGAAGCTATTTGAGACAGGACGCAGCTCCCACCATTAAGATTTACTTTAATTTATTCATTGTGACTTTGCGTTCTTGAACGCGCGAGAAAGTTTCGCCTTTTTACGTGCACCTCAAACACTAAGCGGCACCTGCGTCTGCATGAAACGTTGATGGTGCTGCCCCGTCACTTTTCATAGAGTAACGAAATGTGCGCCACAACAGACTACTTCGCGTAGCGCTACATGTGCAGACGCTCCGCCACTGTAGCTTACCCTTCAGTGCCAAGAAAAGTTGTCGCCGAGTACACTCAAGTTACTTCTAGTGGGAGTCTACCCCCTCTGGTCATCAAAGAGGGGAAGAACGCAACACATGCCCAACACTTTTACTTAGTACCGGGAGGGGCAAGGAGTTGGGAAGGGGGTCTCTCTCTCTCTGAAGGGGAATCCCGGGCACGTCTACATGTGTCTGCCGTAGTGCTCGCCTGCGTTCTCCAGCACAATATGGTGATTCTGTCGTACCAACTTATAGGCGTTGGCGATCTAAATCTTGTCAGCATGAGTACTCTTTTACCCTAGCACTATAAACAGCTTCACTGTGAAAACGAGCTTGAAACTTTGCAGTGAGAAGGAAATAAATCGTAGATGTACTGCCCATCAGCGTAGATGTACTGCCAATTAGTCAGCCTAGCTAGAGGCACCACGTGACATGAATAGCTGATTCCATCGTTAGACAAGCACCAGAACCGCTACCGAACACGTGGAATACAAGAAATACATGCAAATTATAGAATACATTAACGGGCGGTGATGGGAGGTTCAGAGGTCACGTGCGCTCGCGATATTGTTGGTGATTCGCTCGTATCAGACGAAGGTATTCAACAGTTGTACGATACCGTCTATGCATTAGTTTTATCCGTGAAATCTTGGAGCCAGTGGAAATGTGCGACAAAGGGTACTGCTAGAATGTCGCGGAGGATTGGGGACAGGTGAGTGCACAAGTAGCTTAGCGATGTGTGTTTGTTGACGGCATACGTAAACTGGGTTTCGTGGAGGGTTCAGGAGGAAGGTTATGGGAGGAACGCTGCTTAACATATTTTCACCAGCAGTAGCCGACCGCTGCTTGGCAGTCAACTCGCTGCCGAATGCATCCCGCTAATTTGCAATGTGGTAGGAGATATGACGTTTCGCATATATAAACAATATTTTCTACTTCTCCACGCTCCACTACCTTTGGCATTCTCTGCATGTCAGGCTACTTTTGCGGTAGTCGAAATACTATGTGTAAGGCCTGGCTTGCAGTCCAATAATGCATCTTCACATATCTATCTATCTATCTATCTATCTATCCATGTAAATATCCATCTATCCATCTATCTATCTCCAGCCGACTACATCTGGGCGTTTTTGTTATCGCCTCCTTCGGATCGACCACAATTCGTATGGGATGGTAAGAGGGTTGGACGAATATGTTTACCTGGTCATTACATCATAAATCGAAAATCCCATCGGGTACGTCATCAAAGCCTTTCCTCAGCATACACAGCAGCAATACTCAGGTATGCGCCGGCAGTGTTTTAAGTCTTCTCGACCAGGAACGGCGAGAACAGACATTGTTAATTGAAGTGAAAGAGCATTAAGAAAATGTCACAGCTTTGGCACAAGGCCGAAGCACTGCGTGCGAACGAACACATTGGGCTGCTTTAGTAAGTAAGGCTAGCAGATTTAGGAGCCATATCAAATTTTGTGAACACGGTCGATTGTGCTTGAATTGGCAGAAATGCAGTAACCATGCACAGAATCTAAACATGTGTTGTGAATAATTGAGTGACGTCCAACAGGAGGCGAAGTCCGGGCCAGCTTCGAGAAACGCGACAATCACAGGCTCTCAAGTCGAAGTACACTAACGTTCAAGTCTCCAGTCACTATCACCGTCACAACCTGTCGGCACACCACACGGAAGCTGCGCAACAAGAAGTTCATGAAATCCCCAATGCATCCTGTTGCGTCGACAAAGCCATGCGATTTTTTTAACAACGCAAGCATCACCACAACTCATCTCAGGCAGCGAGTTTTAAAGTGAAAGTGGTGGTGTGCCTTTTGATGGTATCCGAATTCACAGGCACGACAGGACCAGCAATTTCCCGAACAGTCCTGGACTTGATGCGAGCAATTTTCCCTGTTGCTTCAGACCGAAAGTGGAGCCAGGGACATTTTGGAATGCTCCTTTCATATGTGCTGAACCCACTCCTCCATTGATCAAGCCATCGCACACGTCAATTCTTAGGGAAAGCATGCATGGCTTCTCCAAACAAAGTACATGATTTGTTCAAGAATGTTTCTTTTAAGTCCATTGACCGTAAGCCAGTTGCCAATGGTGCATATACATGGCTCACCGTTAGTGTGATGGACAGTTTAACACTTTCGTGACCGCGAGAAATTTGGCCGCTCCTGCGTAGTCTGAAAACCTTTTTTTTATGTCACCCAAAGTTACTGATGTTGATGTTTATGGTGTCAAATTGTACAGCTAGGAGCTATCGTTCAAACATGGTCAGTTTGAAACCACAAATTTATTACAATAGTATGAAAAAATCATCAAACAATAAGCCTACTAAACATTAACTAAGAAATTTCATAGAATTATCAACACTGCTCTGAACAGCCTAAGCATAAAAAGAAATGAAAATATAGATTTTAAGCACAAGGAGCACATACAATTATCCTGTAAATATAAGGGCTGTAAATACATAAGTTTTTGTGTACATAAAATAACATTACACGTAGTGTCTTTCATGACACCATGCAAAGCAGTTTTGCGATGCAGTAAAACATGGGTCTGCTACACGTTTCACAGAAAACATTTGCTTCTGTTCAAATTTTCTTTGTTCGTAGCATAATTTACAGTTCCTGATAATTTCGCGGAAATCCGCACCTGCGTCGGGTGCCGGAAGAATAGTTTGAAGTGAAACTTGGTGCAGCCTTTACTCGAGCAAACATTTCTTTGAAACACAAAGACATGAGGCAGGTTGGGTTTTGTGTAAGTTTCATCGCAGATGAACTAGCCGAAAGAGAGCATGCTCAATATGCAACAGATGGGTATGCTACAGACGGTCTTGCCAGCATTGCGCCAAGCGACGACGACAGCATGCGGCAACTCGACAGCCTAACGTTCTCCGCCCTTAAAAGCATACTTCTGATGGCACAGGTTCTGTGGTTGAATTAAAAATTCAAAATACAGTTTAATACTGCAAAGAATAAGTTATGCACACAACTTTCAATATCAATGGTCCCATCACAATGCATACATAACCTTGATGGGCGTTGCAACTACATGAATGCAGCCAGTATAATGATTCTTTTATGCTCCGAAGTTGGCATGCAACTGCTAAAATGAGTTTGTGTGGTTCCAAAAATGTTGCGGTGTGAATTCAAGCTAACTGCAATATAGGACTCAGGGAAGGTCTACTAAAAAAGAATGCCATTAGGGAACAATCGAAGCAATGATAAATTCAATGCCATTTTATGTAGTGGTGTCGTACAACCAGGGAGTTTTAAAAATATTTGAAGTAGAAAGTATGCCTCAAAAGTGAAGCTCTACCTGCCTCAAAATGCTGCCGCAGCCGCCATCTTGGGTGCGTACGGCTTCTCTCTTATCCAACCCCAACTACCCGTGGTCGCCATCTTTGTAGGGGTACGATAAAAGGTTAGCGTTCAATGAAAACAACAGTGTTCTTTTCCCACGCCATACAATACGGTATTTTAAAGGGTATTTGAGCAGCCCACTTCAAAAATCTCGATACCAGTCCAGTTGAAACTGCAGTTTTTCATAAAAGTCTCTCAGCTGAACAATTCTTTGTACAAAATGCAATCATTATGACACCATTGGTTCTGCGTGCCCTTCTAACATTCATGTTTCCATTACCTATACCATGCTTCTGCTTGCAAGTACCCTGAAAATAACTGCACCTGCTTGGAAATGCAGTGAAAGTAACTTTGCAAACACACGCATCTTGTATACATGCTTCACAATACAACATAAAATATTGCCGTAATAATGCGTGATAGAAGGGTACATTGCTATTGGGCGTCAGAACATGAGATTATCATTATCACTTCATAGATTAAAGCCAGTAAAAGGCACACACATTACTGCACCCGCAAGGCCATGTAGTGAGTGCATAGTAAGCTCGAAAAGATTTCATGCACAAAGTGTTTAAAGTACACACTAGGAACAGAATATCGCTGTCGCGTTCAACTCGTAAAGGCGAAGCTTAAGGGTCCTCCCAATTTTTTCGGAACGCTCAGAAAATCTTAGTCTTGGCAAGTTTTACTGGAGTGCGAATCATAGATACCCACCTCTATATGTTATTTTCACAAAGAACAAGAATCTTTTATTCTAGAGTTCACCTAGTGTTTACATTAACCGAGCTAAACAACTTTATCTCTAAGCAGGCACTACCCGAAAATAACGCGTTTTAGAGATGAAGGTTGGGCAAGCGCTGTCTTAACTTAAGATGGCAAGAGGATGTGGCTAAAGCCACATCACCTAAGGCTGTCTAAGGCGTTTCACTAGCTGGCAAAATGACGATACAGCTTCTACTCCAGCAATTCTTTTCAGAACTTTTTGGGTACAGACATCATACCTGCATGTTTTTTCTATAATGCCACACACTCACAAGCAAAGGAAGAGACTATAGCACGTGAGATCACCACTTTTAAAAGCTTCTTTCAGAGACGTCAACAAACATTCATGGAAAGATCTGAGAACAAAGCAACAAGACTTCAGAAGCTTCTTTTTTATTTTGATCATAAAGGCAAACAGTTTCGAGAAGAGACAAGGGCTCTAAGCATGCCAAAAATAAATTAAGTGGACAAATAATGTCCGTGAAATGTGCGCTCACCACTTTCGCGTGCTTGAAGCGGGTATTCGAGAACAACACACATGCTAGAGTCAAAGATGGCAGTATAAAGATGTAACAAAAATATGTGCTAGGCTAAGGTACACCAAGGAGGTTAACAAACAAAAATGTAAAACATCTTGAGACCATAACAAAAGTATAGTAGTGTAACCAAGAAATTGCACCCAGGAGTGGAATGACGTAATGTTTACGTATACATAACATACTGACAGACTTCACCGCCACCACAAACTAGAGCTTTGTGCTTGGCAACCTTTCATAAAATCTCGCTCACAGCAACATCTATCGATGTCCTTACTTCTGCAGCTTCTCAAAGTACAGTATTAAAGAACAAATCGCTTGGACACTGGACGTTAAAACCAACAAAAGAAATTATGTGCACTTCAATTCAGTGTATCCACAATCAGACTGCTCACCGATAAAAATCTTGAAGTTGTTGACACCGACACCAATAAAACAGCGATGTACAGCAAGATTTAGTAAGCCCATAACTGCTTAATAAATAGCAGGAGGGCACAGGCGTGTGCGTTGATAGCATGATGCATATATAATTTAGAATGCCCACTGCTGCTATTCAAGTTGTAGATTATGCAGGTCGAATGTGCATGGGCAGAGCAATTAAAGAAAACGGAACATTTTGACACGTACCACAAGCATAACTTAAAAACATGGCAATTGTGACCAGTTTTCAGAATAAAATGCCACCAGACGGTGGATGTAGAAAAGCAGATAAACTGCAAACTCCTAGCAGTAGTATATGCATGCTTTTCTACATAATTTCTTAGCGCTTTGTTGGTTTTGTTCCTTTTATGCAGGAATTGAGAGCCATTTGTTTATGGTGCAGTTATGAGTGTCACGCAAGTCGTACAAACAGGAACGTGCACTCACGCTAATGATTACAAATGAGTCTTTTGGTGACATTCAACCCGGTATTCTTGAATGTCCCTTCACTCAACGCTTCACCTTCACTTGAGAAAGATGATGGGAGCGCCGTCTATGGGCACGGCAAGTCACAGCATATCAGCGATAATCTGCTGTGACTATTGAGTAGCGCAGGGTCATTTTCCGCCGAGCAGCGGCGCAGTGCAAACTCTGTCAAGTGAATGAAGGGTTAAAGTCGAGACGAGGAGCATTTGCGAATACCAGGGTCAATCTTCAACTAACTTCAACAGAGGTGACAATGCTTGAGGCCCTTGAACTAGATTTAGATGCATGTTGAAGAAACCCGGGTGTTCAAAATTGCCGGATTTCTCCACCACTGCATCTCTCAATCATATGACGGGTTTGGGACGGCAAACCTAAAACAATAATAATATTGTAATTTTGGATAAAAATATCATTAAAACCACTAAAACCATTACAAAATTTAGGACCATGTTGGGAGGCAAACAATCTCCTTTTGTCCTGAACATCGGCAATGCATTTGTATTGTCTAAAAAATGAAATAAATGAAGTAAAAATGAAAACATCTGCCAAATACACAGTGTTGTCACTTTATGAATTGAGCGAAGGTCTATAGGACGTTAAGCTTGTCGAGGACATAAAAACATCACCTTCAGTGTATAGGCGATTAGCTGAAGCAAATGTGGAATGAAATTCTTTGGACAAGGTGTGCCACATTTTGTAGAAACATTTAATGAGATTTAGCAAATTAATTTTTTTGCTTGAAAAAAGACTGCACTGCACACACGTCTACATTTCTCTCTTCTTTTTTTTAATGTACCAGAGGAACAACAAACAGCATTAACAGCATTTAATGCGGCTGCGATTTTCCTTTGGTCCTGTAACTTGTCCACACCCAAACCTCCAAGTTCCAGCGATAGCGTCGGCAGGAAAATCATGTTACTAGACACCGATAGAGTAACAGTGCTTTTTCACAGACTGTGAATGAAAGATTGAAAGTACCTTAAAAGTAGGCACGTGCCCCAAAAAAGGTTACCAGAGAAGGTACTGAGGTTTTCAAACCTTTTATGTTCCCCTTTAACAGCTTGGCACGACAGCTAGCTTGTGCAAAGTCACGAGTAAAATTGGCGATAATAGCTGACCTCAATAGGCCAGCTATTATCGGACGACAAGCGCACACCTCACTCCTGCCAGTTGTCTGATCCGTACTGTAGGCGTTTTGTGGACCAGCTCTCAGGAGCTTCCCATCCACCTAACGCGCGGCATCGTCGTCAACTCTTGCGATTTAAGCTGGAGAATGGAGTCCTGTGCCGTCACATCTACCACCCTGATGGTCAACGCTGGGTCCCCGTGTTACCACACTCTCTTTGACTTGACGTGCTTAAAGCCTTCCACGATGACTTGACTGCCGGACATCTTGGTATTCAAAAAAACTCACGATCGCATTCGAAGTCGCTTCTTCTGGCCCGGTATTTCTACTAGCATCACGCGCTACGTCGGTTCCTGTGTCCCGTGCCAGCGTCGTAAAATCCAGACAACTGCACCGGCCGGGCCTTCACAACCAATTCCGTGCCCCACAACGCCATTTTAGGTTGTAGGTATTGACCTTTAAGGCCGTCTTCCCGTCACATCCACTGGCAAACGATGGATAGTGACCGCCATAGACCACTCGACACGTTACGCGGAGACAACGTCTGTATCAACTGCCTCTGCTTCAGAAGTTGCTGACTTCGTTCTGCACGCCATCATTCTGCGCCGCGGTGCCCCTAGTGTATGGTTGAGTGACCGTGGAAGGGTGTTCCTGTCAGAAGTGCTAAATAAAGTATTGCGCGCCTCTGGAATAACACACAAGACAGCTAAAAGCTACCACCCTCAGACCAATGGTCTCACCGAGAGGTTTCACCATACTCTTGCTGATATGATAGCCGTCTACAACAGTCCAGATCACAAAAACTGGGACACTCCCCTACCATTCCTCACCTTTGCCTACAACGCGGCCGTTCAGCGCACCACCGGTTATTCGCCGTTCTATACCTTGTTTATAGACGTTCCCCTACTTTATTCCTCAACGTTTCCTTTTTCAACAGTGACGTCAACTCGCCTCCGTCTTCCAGCGAAGGATACATTTCAAGACTAGCTCGGTGTCGCGATCGTGCTCGCATCGACACGGAAGCGCGGCAGCAAGATCGAAAAGTCATTTATGACGCATCCCATCGCCTTGTGCTCTTCCGACCTGGTGACGAGGTGCTCCTGTTCACACCTATTCGTACACCTGGTCTGTGTGACAAGTTCCCACCACAATTCATTGGGCCTTACATAGTTATCGAACCGACTTCGCCCGTTAGTTATCGTGTGACCCCACTTGTCGTCCAAACAGACCGCCGTCACCGCTCCCCAGAGATCGTGCACGTGTCTCGCATGAGGCCTTTCAGGCGACGTTCTCTGCTACATTGAAGTGCTACGGCCAGGTTGGCCGCTTCGATGTGGGGGGAATTGGTGTGGGCATTCATTATGCACTTCTCATATATGCATCATCATAATCATCATCATCCGTCTAGGTCCCTGTCCTCATCTTCACTGGGGGTCACCACAATCATCATCGGGTGTGTGCACTCGGTCTCAGACTGCCCGTTCGTTGCTGAGCCCTTGGGCATAAACGCTGTCTCAACCCAGACGTCAATATATATATATATATATATATATATATATATATATATATATATATTGATGAATTGAGGCGCACATGTCCGGGCGGAAATGTTTGTCAATAAGCAGGAGCTATCGGCGCTTCCTTCGAACAGAAGCCATCCCGGACAACGGAGTGCTGTTCTTGACGGCGCGTATCTCTATGCGTTCCGAAGGAGGCCGACTCAACAAGTTCGGAAGCGACGCAATACAGGGATCTTTACGTTGCTTTGGACGCATGCCGACGACACAAAGTGCAGACACGTAGTGGATAGGTGAAGACAGCGGCTCGTCACTCTACGGGAAGGGCGATCGGCAAAGAGCATCGGCGTCGGTATGTCTACATCCAGATCGTTAAGTAACCTGGTTGGAGGTGAAGCACCCAGCGGGCGAGACGCCCGGAGGCATCTTTCAACAAGGAAAGCCAGCATAAGAAATAAGACCACACTAAATGGGAACCCGTAAGGATAGGCTCGAAACTTGCCTATGGCCCGTAGAATGGCTAAAAACTTTTTGTGTAACGAAATAGTTGGATTCCGCTTAGGTGAGGGCACGACTGGCGTAGGAGACGACGTATTCATCAAATTCCGGTTTACGATGGGAGAGCACAGCCCCGAGACCAACACCACTAGCATCCGTGTGGATTTCAGTCGGGGTAAGTGGATCAAAATATTGCAAAATTGGAGGTTATGTAAAAAAGCAACACAGTGTGACGAATGCATAACCAAAACCGTTGACCATCCGAAAAGGTCACGGTTTCAGAAGAGAAGTTCTCTCAAGGGCGGTATGAAGCAGACAATTTTCCGAATATAACGACGGAAATACGAGCATAAACCGAGGAAGCTGCAGAGTTCGTACAACATATTCGGCTTAGAAAACTCTTCAACGGCACGCAGTTTTGTAGGATCCTGAAGAATGCCAGCTATCCCTAGAGACGACGGGGCCTAAAATTAGAAGTTGCTGAGCGCCAAAGCCGCACTTAGAGTTGAGGTGTAGAACTACAATGCTGAGGCAAGTGAGCACTGTTTCGAGGCGCTGAAGATGTGTTGAAAAGGGACGTGAAAATACTACGATATTGTCTAAGTAGGTCACGTTTGTCTGCCATTTGGGGCCATGGAGGATGCTGTCGATCATGTGCTCGAAAGTGGCAGGCGCATTGCCCAGCCCGAACAGCATCACGTTAAATTGATATAAGCCATTAGAAGTAACGAAACCTGTTTTGGGGCGGTCAGCCTCAGTCATCGGAACCCGCATATAACCGTAGCGAAGGTATATATCGACGAGAGGAACTGGGCTCCTTGAAAACAGTCGAGGGCGTCGTCTATGCGAGGCAGCGGGTAAACACCCTCGCGGGTGATCGTGTTCCATCGAGGGAATGCGACGCGTAATCTTGTTGAGCCATCTTATTTCTTCACTAGAACGAATGGGGAGGACCACGGGCTATTGGAGGGCTCAATAACGGCGCGTTTCAGCATGTCATCAGCTCGTTCGACGAAGATACGACGCTCAGGCGCTGACACGTGATGTGAACGCTGACTTGATGATGCGTGAATGCCTGTGCTGATTTGGCGAGGTACAGATAAGCCATGGCCCTAAGTTGGTTGCTGGTGGTTGAAGCTTGTGCGGAAGCGCTCGAGGAGGGCAACGATTTCCCCGCTCTGCTGGGCCGCAAGGTTGTGGCCAATGCAGCGAGAAAGTGCATTGGTGAACGATGGCTCAGACTGTAATGCGGAGCAATCAACGGAATCGATATGGATCGAAATCGAGTGATCAGGAACAACACGTGGACACCAAAGATCAACGTCATCAGCAAAGCCTAGGCACTCTCCGTGCAGTAATACGGAAACCGAGGGAAACGGATTAGAAACATAAAGTGCATTTGATTATTCCTGAATGGCGAGAACGTGCCCCGCCGCGGTGGTCTAGTGGCTAAGGTACTCGGCTGCTGACCCGCAGGTCGCGGGTTCACATCCCGGCTGCGGCGGCTGCATTTCCGATAGAGGCGGAAATGTTGTAGGCCCGTGTGCTCAGATTTGGGTGCACGTTAAAGAACCCCAGGTGGTCGAAATTTCCGGAGCCCTCCCCTACGGCGTCTCTCATAATCCTATGGTGGTTTTGGGACGTTAAACCCCCCAAATCATCATCAATGACGAGAACGTCAAAAGGAATCAGGAAGCACTTGCGGGAGACAGCGGTTTCAAGCAGCATAAAAAATCACAGCATATCCATGGAGTGAATGATGATGACTGGGGCGAAGCTTCGAAGGGTTTTATTGGCAAACCATGAATCATCCGCTGACCGCGTATGTATGTATGTATGTATGTATGTATGTATGTATGTATGTATGTATGTATGTATGTATGTATGTATGTATGTATGTATGTATGTATGTATGTATGTATGTATGTATGTATGTATGTATGTATGTATGTATGTATGTATGTATGTATGTATGTATGTATGTATGTATGTATGTATGTATGTAGGTAGGTAGGTAGGTAGGTAGGTAGGTATGTATGTGTCCGTCTTTCTCTCCATCCGCCAGTCCGTCTGTCTGTCCATCTAGTAAACTCTGGGAGCACCGCCATCTCGCATCTTTTGATCACATATTCATCATATACAAGTACCACCATCCAGCGGACATAGCAAAGATTACAACTAGAGGTGGCTACTACACACAGGAGACGCACGACCCACGGAACTTCGACCCTAAAATAACAGTCAAGCCAGTGGAGACGTCGCAGGAAAGGGGTACTTACCTTTCAAGTTATCCTTCTCATTAGGAGGTAGCTGCCACCCCTGGAACTGTATACTCGCAAGGGCTCGCTCACCGTGGGCTCGGTGTACAGGGGACAGACGCTTCCGCCATCTGGCACGACGCACCCCGCCAGACACTTCTGGGACAGGGCGTGCCAACACGGCAACACTATCGTTGTACCGTGAGTGACGTGACAAACAATGCGGGCGTATCCACTCAACGTCAGCTCGCCCACGAACAGCGTCGGGCGCCAGTTAGAACCGTTCACCGAATCGCGCAGTCGGTACATTGCACGACGTCCTGTGCTATCCGGCGTGGCGGTGTTGGCTGCTGAAGACACACTCGCACAGGGGAGCCGCAAGCGTTCGCTGGGAACCATCTGTCTGTAGAGTCAGGATGGTGGTGTCGCTGGGTCAGCCTTAAGCGATGACGCGGACAAGCACTGTCCACAAGGGCCGTTACACCTTTTTCCGCCGAGTAATGTTTCCCGTCGCCCGAATGAACTGCGCCGCGCACTGTTTTCGGGAACGGAACTCGCGCGCTCGTTCCGTATAACACATGGGCAGTCAAGCTTCCTGATCTCGGAAAGCAGCGAAACATGAAGCCATCGCGGCATAGGTTAAAACGGTTTCGTCAGCTGTCTGGGTAAATGGGCTTTAATCGGCAGTCGGATAGAAAAGCTCGAAAGGTCACCAAAGCACCCCACTTTAAATGAGAGGGATTTCTCGCTCGCCTTCACGACCCATCCTGTTGGTGAAATTTCCCGCTCACTTTTTTTTTCTTTCTCAAAAGCACGTGTCCGATTCCAGAACTAAGCGCTGAGCTCATCGGGATTTCGCGCTCGTCGGCTACACGTGTTTATCTCCGCTTGCGCAGTCTGAAAAATCAACAAAGATGAGTGAAATCCGTTTATCGCGCGTGCTAGTCACGTCAGTCAATAAAAATGAATAAAGAATAATTTACAACTGATATATTACGCGAAATGAACCAACCGAGAATATGTACCATAATAGCGACACGCAAATCACCGCTCTAGCCTCACGAAGTGCTTCAGAAAGCCGAGAAACACCAGGAGAGAGTTTCTCGCTCATTATCTTTTTGTATCTTCAGAGACTGCGTGTTGAGGGGCCCTTTATTGTATAAAATTTGTAAGTGAACGTAAGCATATATACACTGCATAGTAGCAGGAAATGAGTCCTCTTTTTTGTGCATGCTTGGTTCGTTATTGCGTCTCCGCACCAGATCTATCTATATAGCGGCGATGGCGTAGTGGTTAGAGCATCCGCCTCGCATGCAAAAGGTCCGTAGTTCAAATCCCGGTGCCGCACAGTTCCCAACCGGATAAAAAAAATCCGCGTGGTGATGGAACTGCATTAAGAGGCTTGGGGTGCGGCCTCACAGGTAACCACCACCGGTAACGCACTCCCTCGCCAGAGAAGGATTGGCCACCCTGGTGCAGTATCTGGCCACTACCTCCCACATGCATACGTCAAGTAACTCACGGCCCTCAGTCCCCAGCAGCTGCGAAGCAACTGACCACGGTGGCGGTCCGATCTGGAGCGCAGCAGAGGGTGCTAAGAATCTCTGGATCCGGACAGGCCGCTATTGGAACCTGAACTTGGCAGCGTTTAACGCTAGTACCTTATCTAGTGAGGGGAGTCTAGCTGAACTATTCGAGGAGCTAGATGGTGTTAAATGAGATATAATAGGGCTCAGTGAGGTTAGGAGGACAGATGAGGCCTATACGGTGCTACAGAATGGGCACGTCCTTTGCTATCGGGGCTTGGCAGACAGAAGAGAACTGATAGCGGGGTCTCTAATTCACAGAAACATAGCTGGCAACATAGAGAAACACTATAGCATATGAAAGGGTGGTAGGTATCGTAATTAAACTGAACGAAAGATACAAGATGCAGGTGGTACAGGCTTACGCGCCTACATCCAGCCATGATGACGCTTCAGTTGAAAGCTTCTATGAGGACGTGGAATCGGCAATGAGTAAGGTAAAAACACAGTATGCTATACTGATGGGCGACCTTATTGCAAATGTAGAGAAGAAGCAGGCTGGAGACCAGGCAGTAGGAGATTATGGCATCGGTACTAGAAACGCCAGAGGATAACTACTAGTAGAATTTGCAGAACGCAATAATTTACGGATTTTGAATACCTTCTACCAAAAAACGAGGAAACCACAAGTGGACATGGAGGAGCCCTAATGGCAAAAATAAGAACGAAATAGACTTCATAATGAGTGCACACCCAGGAATCGTGCAGGATGTGGAAGTGGTTGGCAAGGTACGATGCAGTGACCATAGATTGGTACGGTCTCGAATTCACCTAGACTTGAAGAAGGAACGACAAAAACTGATACGCAAGAAGCCAATCAATGAGCTAGCACTTAGAGGGAAAGTACAGGAATTCAGAGTGTCGCTTCAGAACAGGTACTCGGCTCTTAGTGAGGAAACCAACCTTAGCGTAGATGCGATAAATGATAATCTGACGAGTATCATTACGGAGTGTGCAGTGGAAGTTGGAGGCAGGGTAGTTAGACTGGGCACTGGCAAGCTTTCCCAGGAAACGAAGAATCTAATTAAGAAGCGTCAAATCATGAAAGTATCAAGTACAACAGACAAAATAGAACTGGCAGAGCTTTCGAAGTTGATTAATAGGCGTAAGGTATGCGATATACGAAGTTATAACATGGAGTAAATTGAACATGCTCTGAAAAACGGAGGAAGCGTCAAACCAGTGAAGAGGAAACTTGGGATAGGCAAAGGTCGGATGTATGCACTAAGGGACAAAAAAGGCAAAATAACTACGGATAAGATAGTTAAAATAGCGGAGGAGATTTACAGAGATCTGTACAGTAGCCGAGACAACCACGACCCTAATATTATAAGAACTAGCAGTAACCCAGATGACACCCCACCAGTAATGATAGAAGAAGTCAGAAAAGCTTTAGAGGGCATGCAAAGAGGCCGTGTTCAGCAAGCACTTCGCTGACAGTGACTTATGCTATACCTGCAATACGCTCCACTCCTCGGTAAGCTTGGAACCATGTTTCAGCGCCTCGCCAGTACTTCAGCTTCATTGCACACAGGCTACAGGCGTAGGTGACTCACACCAGGAAGGCATCAAGCCAGAATTTTTTGGGGGGGGAGGGAGGGGGCACCACTTTGATTTCGGGAGGAGCACCCCCTTAAGATGTTCATTTTTGCTTTGTATGTCGTGGCAAGAAAAAAAAATGGGGGGGGGGGGGCACTTGCTTGGTGTGCCACCCTTTGGCCTTGCCACCAGGTGAGGTGCCATCCCAAAACATAACGCGAAGGCCCCTATACAGGAAGCCGACGACGCGGCCTCCGAATCCCATCGCGTAAGCGCGCCGTAGGGCGTCTGAGACTATACATAGCTTTATTGTACGTACATATATAAGTAGTTTACTGATCAAGACAAGCGCGCGCCTATAGCGCAATGCTAACCACAAATTCATGAGCGAAACCTGTTGTCGCTGTCAAGTGCACATTCACTAAAGGTTAATTGTCTCACAATCTTTGTGGCCCTGTGAGCAGTATATACAATTAGCAATAACTATTTGTTATATTCTGATACCCGATCGACAGCCCTGTGTGGTACTAGTATGAACTACTGCGATGTCGATCTCACTGAAAAAACATTACTGAGACAAACTGCAGTCGTTTGCATTGGCCAGGGGGCACGTGCATCAAGGCGGAACTTTCCCCCTTCCCGAGTCACACCAGCACCTGCCCCTCAAGACTGATCTTACTGCGATACAACATGGGCTTTCGCCCTGCCGACGTTAACTGTAATCCAAATACGATTATCTCAATGTTGGTAATCTGATGCTGCTCGGCATTTCTAGTAGATGCCATGAACGGTCGACTGACTGTAGAAGCAGTAATTTAAACAGCTGCTCTGCAGCAATTATCTCATGTGTTGTTTGCGAATAGCACTGGTAGAAATCAACGATTTTCACACACATACTCGTGTTCACTGTCACTATCGTTATACTGCAGAAAAAATGAAAATATCCCAAGGAACAGGGCAGGCGTGCTCCAGGAATGTCGTGAAGGCTAACGCCAGGGCCTTTTCACGGGCGAACAAAGCGCACTGAGGCACAGAACAGAACTTCGCCACTGCGCAGCACTCGATCGCCACTCGTTGTATGCCGGGTTCACAAGTCCACGTGTCTGCATGACCAGAGCCACGACGGTGATGCGATCTCGACTGACGGCATCGGCTGCACACATTCAATAACGGAGCCTGCGTCGTACACCGCCGCACTGTCGTTGAGACACCGCGACGTTTCGCTAGCTGCATCTACATGCTTGCAGGCGCTGCATAGAGGCACGTATAGTGAAATTTCGAAACACCCGAGTTAATTGATATCGCATGGCGGAAACTGCAGATGACGAGCGATAACACTCACACATATAGTTTCTCTTTCTTATCAGCAATGCGGTTGGCGGCTTCGGCTTGCTCACCGGCTTATCTGGGAAGTTTCTTGGCCCTGTCGATTGGGCTGCAACTAAAACAAATTCATGATTGCAATCGAAAACATTCGTTGTGGGTGTTAGCTGACCCTCGCAAGGCACTTCGTTCGACAAAGTTCCCGCCAGAAGCAGACGATCCGCGTACAGAAGCAGCGGCTACTGCAGCGCAGTTGAGAGAGGAGTCCACCAAGTGACGTCACACGCGAGAGGGCGCCACTCCAAGATCTCGAGACATTTTCCTTTTTTTTTTTTTGCAGTGGTGACACAGTTATATTTTCGAAAGAGCACGTGTACACTAAAGTGTTCCTCGAAAGCGCACAATGCTGGGTTTACGTCTTTGTACGAACAAGCAGTGGGCAAGCACATGCGATGTAACTATATGTACAGACTCACAACTGTCATAGAGCCGCGTGCTTGAATCTGTGCTTTCCATTTGTGTCAGGCTAACCACTAGTCATCGTTTATAGCCATGCTTATATGCTCTAGATGGATGTATAAATTTTCACTGATCTGTGACGACGAAAAAAGTTCGCTCTTGCACGAGTCGGTAGCGCTCTTTATCTCATTGAATGAATTGTCACTCTGCTTCGGGATGGAAGCGTTCTTGAAATAATTCCGGAAGGCAGAGCTGATCTGTGCGCACAAAGGACAGCTGAGTCGGCTCTTCTCAAGGACAAATGTAATTCATGCTTTGATACGATGTGTTCATTGTGACGATGTTTTTCATATCACTGATAATCTAAAAATAGAACGTTTTAGTAATGTAGTCAAGAAAGTTCACGATCAATATTAGTTGAGTTATATGTGGAGTTTATAGAGTTTATCTCGACATGTTCAAATCTTTGTATTATTATTATTATATTTTGGGCATGCACTTCGACTGCTGTCGTTGTTGCCGCCATGAAGTGAATTTTAACGTTTGGTTGTTGTCATAATAATGCCACACAAGCCCAAAATTGTGCCATATCGCGTGTATATATCAGAAGCTCTTCTGCACTTTTGTCAGTTTAAAAATGTTTTTTTAGCATGCATGAAAGGTATTGCGTTCCACTATTCTGTAAGTTCCCAACGCTACTGGGAACTTTGGTTTTCACTGAGACTTAACATATGTACTTTAAAAGAGTAGATGTCTGGGCTAATTGGTGGTGATGTATATACTTGAAGAAAGGAAGCGCAATGAACGAGACAACAAAATAATAGGCAAACAGGACGAGTCGCTTCGTATTGCGTGGCTCTTGTTGTCCCGTTTATTGCACTTTATTTCTTCAAGTATGTGGATGTTAATCTCCTGTTAATATATTATTCGCTTGCGCCTGTGTCTCCCAAAATTTGAGAAAAAAATGTCGATTTACGGAAACGAGCGAAATAAAACGAGGACAAAGACATTTTGTGTTGTGAGTGCAGTAGATTATTTTGCTTTCTGGCGAGTGCTGCGTGGCGGCAAGGACGGCGCAGTACGAGTGAGCGAATGCATAAAAATAAAATTACCGCCCAAGCACTCCGTATACAAATGGTAAAACAGCGAAAGCTGAAGCTTTTGGCCCCAGTGTTCAGTACTGGGTTCAACAACACGCTGCTCACCTCCTGCACCGAAGCCTTCCGCAATAATTGGTTAAATGTTCGTGCTTAATGAGGTAAGGCACACAGTTGGCTTGGGTTTGCCACAGTGTTTATTTCACATGCCCCCCCCCATTGTGCCTCACATGATCACGGTCATGGAAGAGTGCAAGGAGTGGTTGAATACGTTTCGCAATGCGTTAACCACAGTGGTTAACGCTTTCATGCATCACCGCCGCGTTGTTGCAAGTGTTTGGCATCGCGAGCTAACTCACAACGCAGCCAATGGCGCACGTGCTTCAGTACGACGCTGCGAAAGACGTAACTGAGAACACAGCCAATGAAGACCGCTTATGACACCGCTGACGGAAGGTTTTTAGGGGTGAAGCTCCTTATGCCGTGGGTCGTGCGTCCGCGTTGTATGTAGTAGTAGCAGCAGTAGTAGTAGCAGTAGTAGTAGTAGTAGTAGTAGTAGTAGTAGTAGTAGTAGTAGTAGTAGTAGTAGTAGTAGTAGTAGTAGTAGGTAGCCATCTTTCGTTTAGTCCTCGGAATGTCCGCTGCATGGCGTTACTTGTATATGATGAATATACGATCAAAAGGTGCAAGATGGTGGTACTTGGACTATTCACTAGATGAACAGACGAATGAATTGACAGGCAGGTAGACAGACAGACTGACGCACGGACAGACAGACAGACGGACGGACAGACAGAGACGGATGCATGGATGAATGGTTCCTCGGACGCACGCACGCACAGGCGAACGGACGGACACAGGCATGGACGGATAGACTGACAGACAGACGCGCGGTCGGACGACCAGACAATCGGGTAGGCAGACAGGCGGACACATGGAGGGACGGACGCAAGGATGGAGGGACGAACGAACGCACGCACGGGTGGACGGACGGACGGACGGACGCACGACCAGACTGACGGACGTATCGCCTTACTCATCGTCATTCACTCCGTGGATATGCTGTGATTATGTTTTCTTGTTCTCAGCTGCAGCACAAATTGACGTTTAGAAAAAGTGGTTAACGATTAAGAGTAAAAAGCTGAAAGTCGTCCCTGTAAAAGAGATTGTCATAACAAGATCGCCTAGCCATGCACTTGGAAAAAAATTGGCAGATCCCACGTACAGTGGGAATCGATAATATGCGAAGCACGAATGAGAAATGTTGATATGTCACTTTAAAATCAGCACAACGTTACGAGGTGGAGGTAAATGATGCGGTACATGACTTCACGTCACGTGATACCCAAATTTAGTATTGTGGAGCTAGCGAAACGGCCGTGAGCACGCTATGAGCGTGGTATGTTGTCATGTTCTTACATGACACGCGTGTCAGGATCATCACGTTTGCACCACTCATATTTTTCGTGATCCATTGACGTCACGTACCACCAAAGTTGTTAAGCTAGCAAAACGGCTGCGAGCGCATCATGAACGGCCCAATATACTCCAATGTAGCGTTGATGCAGGTGCACGCTGGGCACAGCGACGCTACGTTAGCAAAACGCGAGCGCTCTACAGTCTAACGCCAGGCGTGACCAGCAGCATCCGTCGGCGCGGCCCGATGGCAAGACGATAGTTATAGCGCGAGAACAAAACGACGACACAGAGACAAGAAGCACACGAAAGGCGCGAAATGTGACATGCTGCGTTTCGCGCCGATCCGTTACACAGACCATAGAGTTTTCCAATATTAACTAGAGGGCACTCTGGCGCTGCGATCGTTCAGCGACCATGGGAATGATGGGTAGTACACACATTTGCCTAGTCTTCGTACTTGAGGGTGGCGAATCGTACTGGCGGCTTCGTTTATTGCTGGTTACGCTTTTGTTTTGAAAGAAAGAACGAACCCTTTTGAACTTAGTGACTTGATTCGAAATAGTAAGCCTAAAGGAATAATGTTGTGAAGCGCAAACGGTGGACATTTGCAAATTTATGTTTTCGTGAAAAAACATCTCCAAGCCACACGAACGAACACGGAGCCAGAAGCAGGCCAGAAGTACGAAGATTAGACAAATGTGTGCACTACCCATCATTCCCATGCTCGCTGAAGCGCCGTGTGTTGCAGCTCTCATCGTCAAGGCGCCAGAGTTCCCTCTAGTGTATATTAAGAAACTCTAGACCCGGACAACACTGCGTCTTCCTATTTTCGTGACGAAGGGACGCTGGCCGTGCTGAAACGCACATGCACCAGAGCAACGCAGCGCAACGCGCGGCGGCGAGCATATGGCAGGACCGGCGCCTGGCTTGGCAACTCCGGCGTGACGCGACGAAATGAACGCCAGCGAGCACGCGCACCGCGTCACGTCAAGATGTATTGGCGCCTTGACAGTGACATGTAGTCATGTTCTCACATGGCACACATGTCATGCTTATCGTGTTTCCACCAGTAACATACCTTCGTCATCTATTGGCATCACATAATACCAAATTTGGCGTATGTGAAGTTAGTGAAACGGCCGTGAGCGCATAATCAGCGTGGCATGTAGTCATGTTGTTACATGACACGCATGTCGTGATTATCATGTTTGGATGTGTCATCATACCTATGTCGTCCGTTCGCGTCACGTAATACCACGTTTGGTACGTGTGAAGCTAGCGAACAGCCGCGAGCGCATCCATCATGAGCGTAACATGTAGTCATGTCGTTACATGACACGCATCTCATGTTTAGCATGTTTGCAACAGTCACATACATTCGTCATTCATTCACGTACTGTAATACCAAATTTCCATACGTGACGCTAGCGAAACGGCCGCGAGCGCATCATGAGCATGGCATGTAGTCATGTTACATGACACGTATGTCACAATTTTCATGTTAGGGTCTGTAACTTGTGTTCGCCATGCAGTCACGTCATACCTTACCAGTTTTGCAACATTCCATGTGAACGAAACCACCGCAAGAGCTGCAGGACTATGAAATGTAAATCATGGCATTCATGACATACATGTCATGATTTTTATAACTAGTCATATATGTTCTTCATACAGTCATGTTATGTCATACCAAGATTGGTATCGATACCATTATCGAAACGGCCAAGAGAGCTAAAGGTCGTAGGCGGTTAGATAGATAGATAGATAGATAGATAGATAGATAGATAGATAGATAGATAGATAGATAGATAGATAGATAGATAGATAGATAGATAGATAGATAGATAGATAGATAGCTACGCTCAAAGTCGCCGAAGTTCTCTAAGAAATGCTTCGCATTTAAAAGTGCCTAACGGTTCAGAATATTTGGTACTCTACCATGGGGGAGAAAAACACTATCCCGTGACCCTCACACCATGAGAAACCAGGAGATGAGTTCACAAAAAGTGGGTAACGATTTAGAGTACCAGGTACTCTACTATGGGAGAGCTGGAAGCCGTCCCGTTTGTCTCACACTTGATGAGAGACGAAGTGCGTTTAGAAAATGTGTTTAGAAAAATTGTTTAACGATTTCGAGTACTTCGTACTCAACCATAGGAGAGCACTGAGCCGTCCCGGAAAATGTGTGCTTAGAAAAAGTTTCTAACGCTTTAGAGCACGAGGTACTCTACTATGGGAGATCATAGAGCCGTCCCGCAGGCCTCACACAGGGTGAGACCGTGGCGACAAAAATTACGCCGTGTTCAACACACCAACACCGCTAGAAATGGGTGCCGTTAAAGGCACCGGAGTGACTGGGAGAGTGGTGTTTACAAAAATAACAATTTAGAGCACTTGGTAGTCTACTATGGGAGAGCATACAGCCGTCCCGCCCGGAGTGACTAGGGGTTAGAAAAAGTGGGTAACGATTTAGAGTACAGGGTACTCTACTACGGGAGAGCTAAAAACCGTCCCGAGGGCGTTAACGTAACGCCGAAGTGCGTTTAGAATAAGTGGTTAACGATTTAGAGTACTTGTTACTCTACTATGGGAGAGCACTGAGCCGTCCCTAATACATGAGCTTGAGTTTCAAGGAAGTGGAGAAACAGTGACTAAATGCTCTTAACAGGGTTGACTTTTCAATATACTGCTGATTCGTTTTGACCGCGTCAGAAGCACAAGTGAGGACGTTATTCTTTGAGCATTTTTCTGAACTCTGCTATTAGATTTCCACTAATGGAGGCGGTGCTTTGCTGTTTCTATACACAAAGCATGAAACCTTATAATACGCTTTTGCATATAACAAATTGATTTTGTTTAACTGTCAAGTGATCAGGTTCAGGGCACGAACCCATGGAATAGCTCTGTGTATTCTCGCGAGAAAGCCCGCCTAAAATCGAGAGAAAGTCGAGTGAATACATGAGGAGAACTAACTTTCGGTGTACAGTAAGACATACAAACAAAAGAAAAAATTGCACCGAATTCACTACTTTCCAAAAAAACCATGGATAGAAGAGCCGCTCTCGCTCTTAAAGAACTAGCAGCGGCTATGCCAGGATTATTGCCTCCGAGATGGCGGGCGCTCAGCGTAACCCGTCACCACACGCCCGCAATCTCGGAGGTCATGCCAGGACATTCGTAATCATTCCTTCCTCCGTGTTCGTAATGTTTACGGGCTATAGGTAGCGCGCCGTGAAATCCAAGATGGCTGCGGGATGACGATCAACCCGTGAACTCGCATAAGAAAAAGTAGGAATTGGGCGCACGGGTGTACGCCCCGTGCCGATTTCTGCGGATGAACTCTTGATAGTCGAATGAGTGTATATCAGACCAAAGTGCTTTCTCAAAAGATAGGAACTGCTAAATGTTCGCGACCTCATTTCTTGCCGCAGTGCAAAGGGCGGTGGTTTCAGCAGGTCGACCGTGCATCAACGACACCTTGCGTAATCCTGCGAATGCTGCAGAAAGCGGCTCGAACTCAAATTGACGCATGAAGTGAACGGCACTCCGAGATAATTTGTACCGAGCCTGACTGACGGATTCGCCGCAGTAGTGGGCCACCAGCGAGTAGTGCACCGTCGCCGCTGCACGGGTTTAATGTTTAACGTGGCGATGGTTTGCAAACATATTACGCCGTCGTCTTTACTTGCGCTGTAAGCACCACTTCTTCAACGGAGCACAGACATTTAACTCCCTATTAAGTAGCGTTTGCGTCACAGCCATGATAAGACTCTATATCAGTGCGCAATTTACTGCCCTCGGATGCTGCAGGTTCCACCAGCGCGATCGCAACAAGGATATTGAAGCGAATTTACACGGGTACGCCTTTCGCAACGTCGAAATTGTGAAAATTCGTCGAAGAACAACGTCGTTCGGACGGTACCGCTGAAGTGCAGGATAAGTTAGCACTGTAGCCGTAACTGCACGTTTCACAGCTCTAAGCATTCCACTTAGAGAGAGAGAGAGAGAGAAGACTTTATTCACAGGATCCTGCGTGGGGTAGGTGCCGGCCTCGCAGGGCGCGGTCTACCCTTCTAATGTTCTAGTCTATGCAGTCCTAGAAACACTGGACCAAGAGCGTGTTGGCGGCATGCGACGCTCCGTAATGTACATTGTAGTAAGGAATCTGCGCTGGAGTTTCCGTGGACACTTAGCGCCGCCCCTTCGAGCCCAGCCGGAAACATTCGGGCGTAGAAACAAAACGGGAACCATGCATGCCGCTGTGCGCAATGATCGGACGAGGAAAAAGTAGCTTCGAGACGGGTAACTTACGAACGCCACCACCGCAAAAAGGTTTAATAACAGGAAAAATAATCTAGAGCGTGCATTGTTGACCACCTCCGGCGTCTATTTCCACCAATGCTCAGGGTTTGGTGCTCTGGAAGATATGACAAGTAATTTGATTTAACTTGCCTTCAAAACGTTCAAGAGAGAGAGAGAGAGAGAGAGAGAGAGAGAGAGAGAGAGATAAAGATGCAAGGAAAGGCAGGGAGGTTAACCAGACGCACATCCAGTTTGCTACCCTGCACTGGGGAAGGGATGAAGGGGATAAAAAATGTTGCAGAGAGATAAGAAGGTACACACAATCACGAGCACACTCGGGGGAGCACACACAGTCTACAGGCGGTCGCTCAGGTTTGTTCACTTTAAGTAAAGTAGGAGCGCTTTAGTCGCTTTCTGCGCAACTGAGGCAGATGCCCAAGGTTCTAGAATCTTCCGCAAACGTTATATATATATATATATATATATATATATATATATATATATATATATATATATATATATATAATATATATATATATATATATATATATATATATATATATATATATATATATATATATATATTGTTTACGTATAATGTTTTGTATGTCTAATTGTGTATTATCATTATGTACATATGTCGCCCAATTGTAACCCCACCCCTTATGTAATACCCCCTTGAGGGGGCCCTTAAGGAAATAAAAAAGTGACGTGAAGGAAATGAGTCCTCTTTTTCGCGCATGCTCAGTTTGTTATTACGCCTCCACACTAGACGAGGCCTCCAGGAATGACGACCTTGTGGAGTTTGCGCACGGTATACAGGACTCTAACACTTCTTTTCTATTGAAATGCGACCGCCGCGACGATTTTGGGTCAGCAGCGTAACTTCACAACGTAGCCACTGCACCACTTGGGCGGTAAAGCTTACCTGCGATCTCGGTTATGTCTCCCTGGCGAATCAATTTTTTTAGCGATCGTTCGTCGATTCCGTTGAACTAGCAACAAGAGGCGCCTTCACAGAAGCGACGGAGCGAACGTTAATAGATTGCATTGCTTTGAACAACATAAGCAAGACTCTTGAAACGACCACATTTCTTTAACGTCTCACTCGCAATTGTATTCATGCAATTTGAAAGCCTAGAACGATTGTCTGCCATAACGTCCTTGTACGGTGCCATTGTCAGACGAAGTTAAGGCTACAAACGTCATTCCAGAGGGTCCTAGTGATTGCTGTTTCATCTCTCGCCTATCAACGTCTAAGCGTAGAAGGATGTGTTCCTGGGCAAATTGGTGCTCGCTGGAAGCGCGATTGCGTTAGTCAGGCAGCTGTTGTGTTGTTTGCCTCGGAACAGCGGTTGTGCTGCTGATGTGTAAGCCCTTGCCTAGCACACCTGTAGCCTGCCGGATGTAGCTCTCGCGCTTGCGCAGTTGGTACACATATTCTGTGTAACTTTCCTGCGTGTCCGTTGTCTCTTTTCGCGCTATATTGTGGTTTTCAACTTGTAAGCGATTAGTCATATCTGTCGAAAACATCGGAAATCTGACTTTCACACATAACACTGTTAGATCGTTCGAAAATACACAATTCTCGAACTGGTGACGATGTTAAACCCAACATGCAGCGGTAATGATTAAGGTGGCACACCAGAAATGCTACAGGTGTTTTCTTGTGCCCTTGCTTGCGCCCCCCTGTCTTTTTAGACACATGAACAAACGCACAGAATTCAAGCTCACACACTGTCATTCGAATAAACGACTCGATTCACCCGAGACAGCCGCATTGAAATCTGCTATAGGAGCTGTCATCACGCGATGATTTATTATATAACCACATTAGTCTCGAAGCCGGTCAGTTTTCTCGGTTGATGAGGAATGTAAAACTTTTGCCTAGCCATTTTGTCGTGAGTGGGTCAAGCACAGTATACCGAGCGTGAGGGTCGCTGCGCGAACTTCGTAAAAGCGAAACTATAACGCCTCCTTGTGCGAATTCACGCATTCGAGATATCGAATCGAAGCAGTTTCTTTTTACCTTCTCTAATTGTAATTGCCTTAGTTAAAGACAACGGAGTATTATTCAGATTAACATGTGATTCGCACTTCTTGCTGTAAAACGTGGTGTTTGCTTGTAAATTTTCCTGCTTCGGTTTTTTCCCCCTCACGTATCAGCTGAAGCATACGCTGGTGTGCTTAGATTCAGTAAAAGGTGAAAAAACAAAACAAGAATAACGCCTACTGTTGGTGTCCTTCCTATACGAGCTGTCTATTTTCAGACTCCGCAAACAGGCACGAAAATATAAACCAAAACAAGGAAGCGACGAAACATGTAGCGCAAAGTGTTTAAGCTCCAGTGAAACGAAACCTGGGAAGTGGCGAAGTATGCATTGTTTTAAGACTGATTTCTTGGACGAGTCACTAGTGATGCCATGCCTGAAATGTGCATATAGAGAAAGCAGTTTCGTCATGATTAACGCCATCTGAAAACTCCGTCAGAATGCAGCTTTGACTTTGATGTGTTCCTTTGTTTGTTGGCTCTATATTATGGCACGTTCCCCCTCCAGGAAATTGGCCAGGAAAGCCGTAGCAAAACCTTTGAATGAGCACTACAATACTGCTTATTATTGTATTTATAAAAACAAAATAAAATATAACAAGTACAAATAATGTAAGAGAGAGAGAGAGAGAGAGAGAGAGAGAAAGGAGTTAACCGAAAGAAGTTAAATTCTGAAATTCTGGGTAGACTGTTTGTCTTTGCTTGGAGCAGAGAAAAGAAAGGTCTTAGGCCCGTATTCACAAACCAACCTCATCATTTCCTCGACTTTTCCTTATCGGTTTTAAAGCTTTATTGCGCATGATCAACAAATTGGACCAGTATTTATGAACCAGCATTGTCCTTATCTTTCACCCTGTCACAACGTTTGTGCCTTTATAACGCATGTGAGGAGTACAGGAAGTTGAAGAAAACGTGAGGTAAGGCCGAGGTTGGTTTGTCAATACGGGTCTGAGCAATGAACCACACAGTGCAGCTAAGCCTAGTTGCATGCTTAGCAAAGCCACAAGAAATACAAGTTCTCGAAGGCGTAGGGTGTAGGCGTTGTTTCTCGAAGAGAAGCCATAAAAGCAATACGACCAGATATTGGGGGTCTGCCAATGTTGCAGCTCGTCCCAACACCACAACAGATGCGTCTTTTTTTCCTGTCCATCGTGGATGTGGTGTAAAAGGCAATGGAAAATGCCGCGGAACGCCTTGCTGAAAACATTTGTGAGTCCTTGTACGGATTCCAACAGGCCGAATGACTCGTATATTTGGAACACCGGGAGAGTCGGCCTTGGATTCACAAAATGTGGAACTTCCACGATCAACAAATGACGCCTAATTCGAAACCAGGCCGTCGAATTCAAAGTCTGCTGGATCCTCTGCAGTAGATATCGAGAGCCAAAGCGAGGACAGAAATGCAGAAAAACAGGACTCAGATGACATGGACATGGATATTTTATAACTAGAAATATTTAAATCCCCTCTGTGAAAGAAATCAAGCTTGCCGAAGCAGTCAAAGAACAAGAAAGTATCTGGAGGGCAGGGAAGACCTCTCAAGGAGAGATTTCTTGAAAGAAAGCATATTAGATAACGCTATATATCACGGAATCAATTCTTTCAAAACCTTAGAGTTGTACAAGATTTATCATAGGAACTGTCGACCCATTGATTCTGGAAGAACAGTGTCACGGACGGCCATTTTTGGCGACACCGCGTCACGGCAATTAACGGGCGCCGTACTCCCCCACTGACCGTGAGAACGGCGAGCGCATGAAAGGGAGTTGAGAAGTGCAGAATGGGGTGCTCTTCTTAGAACGTCGCCGCCGATGGTTGATCCTTTTGTAACTGCGGCGGCGTCTGCAAGGTCGTAGAATGCCGCGGTATACCCCGAACAAGGAATAGACTACGAGACGCACCGGCTGAGAGCCAAACGGTTGACCGTTCCCACGGGGAAAAGCGTGGGAAACGCTCTGGTGGCCAAGCCGTATGACAACAACCCGACAGGTTGTCACTCTCGCTAGTTGAGGGCCCTCTCCCAATTAAAAAGGGGTGGGGTCAAAATATTTGGGGCGGAGTTTCCATCAATTAAACGCGCATGATTGGACCCATGTAGAGGTCTCTTGTCCCCAAGGAAGAGAGCGAGGAGACACGAGGGGGATTTAAGCGCAGGATTTTGCCCTGCTAGGCAGACTAGTCGCTGACCAACATGGTGTAGAAACAGATCAACAAGCATCTCTTCTAGAAGTTTTTAGTGTAGCTCTGTATCGGCTGGCCACCTAAACTTAGCCGTTCGTCTAGTTGTGACTTGATATTAACGTCTGCAACGTAGACATCGGGACTTCGCCTCGAGTTAGCTCAACCTGCTCGAAGTCACCTGCAAGCACTAGCCTCCCGGAGCCACCAGCGTTGCAACACCGCCGACATCGCAGTCGTGCCAGAACTCTCTTCGACTTCTCGCATCCGATCGTCGGGGACGCAACGCTGCCGGTCATCACACGTATGCCTTCACCTGTTTATATCTTCGAACTTTCTCCTCCGTAGTTCTATTGTTGATAGTTTGTGTAGTTTGTAATAGTTCTCTTGCGTAAGCTGATTTATTGTTTTTATATGTATTTTTAGTTGTATCAAGTGTTGATGTATTTTGTTAGTTGTATTGAAGAGTTGTATTAGATCCCGTGTGCTGCAGTATCACTAGAGTAAAGTTTGTTTTGTTTTCTCACGTCTCTGATCTCTTCACTGTCTCTGCTTGCGTACGGAACGAACCAACCTGCTGTCATTCCCGTCGCCGACTTCGCGCTGGCGACGCTAGAGTGGCAGCTTGTAACAAACAGATTTATTATATTTTCCAAATGGAACCCAGATAATATTGCATTATAAGAGACAGCGCTATCTGTACATAATTTGTTTCATTTCAACAGCTATCAGTGTTTCCGAATAGACCGTCCATCAAGGGTTGGGGCTTTATCATTTTCTATTGGGACCAAAATTATTATGAAAAGCAAAATTTTGTACTAATGTATGTCCTCAGAATGCGAAATCTTTGCAGCAGACATTACGTTAGCAAACTGCTTTCTTTTCACTTCGGTTAACTTATATTTTCCAGAGGAAGTACAAGGCACAAGACGCTTGGATCTAGCTGTAAGATTATAATGAAGCAGAACGTTCTATCTATATAGTTCACTATAATTGCCGGCAAGAGCATGCTTACGTTCGTTTTCTTCTAGTTCACAAAGCATGCAGGAGGAGGAGGAATGAAAGAAGAAGGACGGGGAGGTTAGCATCTAGTTCACACACAAAAAAGACGTAAGGTTTGAACGCGCTCATTCATCGTGATCAGCCTCAGCACGAAGTGCTGAGGCTGATCAGATTTCTCTGGGATTTGTTTGCCAGCAAGGACGACCTGGAGGCGGGAGCCTTGGTTGTTCTTCGCCGATGGTGGGAGCCTTAGAGATGTCTAGCGGGGACCTTGCTTACCAGCAGAATGAAGAATGGCATAGGGACATAGTGGGTGCTTCCGTACTTCGTGAAAGCTACTGTGGGCGTATAGCGGGTACCTTGCACATGCTGCGCCGTGACGGACACTCGG
>NW_023608058.1:0-32489 GCF_013339725.1 Rhipicephalus microplus | reverse complement strand
TTGTTGAATTGCATGAACTTCACGTTAATAAAGATTACCTGTGGACAAATACATAAAATGAAAAATTGCTCCATGGATGCCACATTCATTTCACTAAATGCAAATCATGCTCACCATGCTGGCAATTTTGGCCTAGTAACATAAACCAGGTCTTGACAACAAACAGGTAGTTTTTGTAGCAGTCTATAATGCAAAGATGAAATCAATGCTTAATTTCAGAGATCATTACAATACAAGAATATCTTATCTTGAAAGCCATCGTGTAATTGTAAATATATATTTTGATGCATTGTTATCTTATTTCACAGCTTTACCAAGTTGTGTGGTGTTCAATTCAAACCATGGTATATCAGCAAATCTAATTTGTGTAATTTGTTTGAATTACCATAATAATCACTCTATCAGGAGTTCCTATCAATCAATTTTATCATGAAATGATCGATTGATCAGTCAATCAACCTGATCCCCTCATACATATCTGTTGAATGGGGCACAAAATGGGACAGATACCAATTGGGCATGTAATGAGGCCCAACTGGAGCTTTCTTATAAAGCACTGATGCAACGCTCCCCGATCGGTCTCATATAACAATGTCAACTTGAATGCCTGATATATTAACTAGACTTGTAGTAATGTTCAAACATTCCGATCAAAAGAGCAAAGTTCCAATATTAGTTGACCCTGATTGCCTAGTGAAACACAAATAGCGCGTATACATTAAGGTACATTTTTCGTGGAAATTAGTAACGTCTCTTAGATATCCATAGAAAACCAAATTGTCAATGTTACATGTACCTGCAACTATGAAAAGCTCCACCATGTTAGGTTGTACGTACGGTGTACAAGGACACTGTGGACATGTAATAGTAATACATAGAAATTGTCGTTTAGTAAATGAAAACATTTTCTGTGTACTTCGCAGGCTCTCTGCATGTTGGTGTGTCACACCTGCAGCCACGCTGTAATTTTGCTCACTGCCCATGTAATACATTACAGATAGCATCAATAAAGTGAGGCTCCATTCCCACTGATTACTGTAGTGATTGTATTATATGACAACAGCAATTAGTAACATCACATCTTTGATACTTTCTATAATGTATAGCACAGCAGCAATGAGGAAGACTGCAGTGGGTCTGCTGGTCTATATCTAATAGACCAACTCCATGCAGCAAGAATGAGAAGTGCATGGGAAAAAGTTCTCATTCACAAAATTTTAGCAATGTTTGGCATGCAAGTCCCAAACATCTTGATATTATCATCACATGCAAGCTGCTGTTCAACCGGCATTTTTATGCAGAATCAGTAAGATCTACAAGATTTATTGCAGCATATAGAATATTGTTTTCAAACACATTTATTAAACATAAATTCAGTCAGTCTTCGAATGTTGAGGCAATGTAACTGAAGTTATAGGAATAAAATAATGCTGAACGGAAGTGTTCAATGCAGTTTCCTTTGAAAGCTTCAAGTTGCAGCATAGCTACTCATCAAAGCCACTTGCCCCTGGAAACACAGCAACAAGAGAGTCAGTGTAAGCTGCAGAAAAACAGTCTAAAGAAATACTATAACACTTTCCCAGCAAGAGCGGTACTGTACTCATGTTTACTATGGAGGAAAAAATGCTTGGCTTAGGTAATATACTCACTGCTCAACATAGTAGAAGAAATTAAGATAGGTGGTGATCCATATTACAAAAAAAACACTGTAAATGCAGCTGACTAATGCATCGTAAGCAATATCAACATTACTGATTTCAGTATACCTTAGTATGGCTATTCTTAAAAGCTAAAGAGCACCATGGAAACAAAATCCTCAGATAAAATACAAAAGCAGGAATGTCTACTCCTAAGTCTAAAGCACGGTGTTAGAATTGGTGGTCTAAAGAAAGAAAAAGCGTGTATGATAATTCAGTACACTCTGTAAGCAAAGAAAATTTAACCAAGTGTCAGTAAAAAATTTTACTTATATTAGTTTTTCACTCTGTCATTTTCTTGTGCTTTGAGGGTATCAGTTATTAAATACATAAAAAATTCGTGCTTTGCTCAATATTTTAGCTTTGTGACATCACACTACAAAAGGTAATGATTTCATACCAAAGTGCTACAGACAAATGGGCTCGGCCAACTACACTATACACACAAGTGTTTCCAGTTTATGCCTAATTGTCTGCCCCATTGTACCATATCGTTATGGGTACCAATTAACTTGCTGAGCAGTACACAGAGGCGAATTAATGTTCAAGTATAACTTCAGACAACACTATACTAAAGGGACCAACAATCATTCGGCACGTGTCACAAGATTTCAGCAAAAAGGGAAGGACAATGAATTATTCTGAATATCTTATTTATGTTGCTTTTCATTAGGCAGAAACTATACCTTTAAATTGCCACAGAAGTTTTAAAAAAAAGCACTTCATGGCTTCTGCTCAGAGGGCTAAGTAGTATGTGATAGAAAAGTGAGATCACTATGTGAGGTAATCTCGTCAATTAGTACACCATATTTCTTAAAAGCTGCAATCTTTAAGCTAGGAAGCCATCTGTACTTTATTTTATAAACATCAAGAGGTATAAATATATTACGAGACGCAAAGCTGCTGTTATGGCAATGAGTGGAACAGCACACGTGTTGCAAACTGTGGTGTTTCTCATTATATAGAAATGCACTTGAGTGCTTCAATATATAGGTTTATGAGCGAGCTTGCATAGTTCTGTGTTCTCTCTAGAAAACACCAAAGGCCAATTCATTTTTTTCTTTTGAATGGGTGCTAGCACTAAATTAGCACCACTGCTGATTGATGTATGCTACCATATTCCACAAACACTGGCACATGATCGCCATCACTCACATGCCAGTTTCACTGATGCTACCAAGGTCTTCTGATTTTGGAGCAAGTTTTGTCACAGAAAAATGTCCCACATGGAGCACTTTGAAGCAAGTAATTTTGCATCTGGGAGCACTCTGGAACAGGTAGAACTAAACTCACATCATAAAGTACAGTGGAGAAGCTATAGTTGCATTCGCATTCAAGAACATGAAAAATTATTTTGAAGCTCTCGTGAAAGGATTAGAATTATTTTCATTCATTAAACATATTGCTACGTGCCAGTGCATGGAGTTGAAGAAGACAAAGCAGATAGACTGACTCGAGCTAACCTGTGGGGCTGGCGCAGCTCGCTTAACCGGCTGTAAATACATCAGTGACTACCCCTCCGAGTCGGTCTCCTTCTCGTAACTTATTTGGTGGAGTTGTGCGATCCCCGTCCTTGCCACAGAACTCTGAAGCGGACGCTACCTCGCGGCTTTCAACATGACCACTCAAGACTTGGCTACATCCTCTCCGTTCGCCCGCCCTTCTGCCCGGCCTGTCAACCCAGCGCCCGCAACAACTTTCGTGACACTGTCCGTGCTCAAAGACCCCGGCGTGTTCTCGAACGCGAGGGTTCTGACGTCGACCAGTGGCTACGCCTGTACGAACGCGTCAGTGCCACTTACAGGTGGGATCCCACTTATGCTCGTAAATGTCATCTTTTATCCCGACGGAACCCCTCTTGTTTGGTTTGACAACCACGAGCATGACATAACAAGCTGGGACAGCTTCAAGGAAAAGATCTATGAGCTTTTTGGCAACAACTCTGGTCGTTGTGAAGCTGCGAAAAATGAGTTGTCGACTCGGTATTATATTATTGCACACCATTCTGTCCGTCGCAGGAAATTCTACGTGTCTCCCAGTTGTCAACTTTAAGCTTGACACCTCAAGTGCTGCCACAAGGGATCTCTTTGCCGTAGCTCTGCACCTTAGAAGACAATGTGGTATATGTTTTCACGATGGCCGCTCCTTCTGACCCCAACGCTCAACATCAATCTGCCACTTGCTCCGACAGCGCTATTACATCGATGATCGCTTCCAGCTTAATGCCCCAGCAGACTAATGAGCTCCACCGGGTTCTGTTGTCCTACATCGAAGTTTTTGACCTCAGCAGGCGTCCCTTGGGGAAAGCTACTGGTATGACCCACTGCATAAACACTGGTAATGAGCAACCTATTCATAGGCGTCCATATCGGGTGTCGGCGGCCGAGCGTTACATTATCCAAAGTGAGGTCGACAAAATTCTCGCCAAGGACATCATTGAGCCATCCTGCAGTCCTTGGGCTTCTCCTGTAGTGCTAGTCCGCAAGAAAGACGGTGCATAGCGTTTCTGCATTGATTATTGACACCTCAACAAAATTACCAAAAAAAGACGTGTACCCTCTGCCACGAATAGATGATGCGCTTGATTGCCTCTATGGGTCCCACTATTTTTCCTCCATAGACCTTCGTTCCGGCTACTGGCAGATATAGGTAGGTGAAATGAATCGTGAAAAGACGGCATTCATCACCCCCAATTGCCTATATCAGTTCAAGGTCATGCCCTTCGGCCTTTGTAATGCTCCAGCCACCTTCGAACGAATGATGGACTCCCGGCTGCTCAGAGGATTCAAGTGGTCCACCTGTTTGTGCTACTTGGACGATGTCATCGCTTTTTCACCAACATTTGAAACTCATATAGAGCGCCTTTCAGCTATCTTAGGAATCTTCCCTCGTGCTGGCCTGCAGCCCAACTCGTCCAAATGTCCCTTTGAATGCCATAAAATCACAGTACTTGGCCATTTAGTAGACACCAATGGTGTACAACCAGACCCGGCAAAAATCAGTGCCGTGAAAAACTTTCCTCTGCCACAATCTGCAAAGAATTTACGCAGCTTTATTGGACTATGTTCCTACTTCCGACGCTTCGTGAAAAATTTTGCGCACATAGCGAGGCCGCTTACACAGCTCCTCAGGAAAGACGTCTCGTTTTCATGGGGCTCTTAAAAGGCTTCTGCGTTCTCGACTCTCATCGCTCTTCTCACTACTCCTCCGATTATGGCACACTTCACCCCTGCTGTTCCTACGGAAATCCGTACAGATGCAAGTGGACATGGCATTGGTGCAGTGCTGGCTCAGAAACAACATGGCCATGATTGCGTTATTGCATATGCCAGCCGCCTCCTATCCGCCCCTGACCATAACTATTCGATCACAGAGCGTGAGTTCTTGGTTCTTGTGCGGGCAGTGGCGAAATTTCGACCTTATCTATACGGACGCCCATTTTCGGTAGTTACCGACCAGCATACGCTCTGCTGGCTCAACTCTCTGAAAGATCTATCAGGCCGCCTTGGTTGCTGAGCTTTGCTCCTGCAAGAGTTTTCCTATTCGGTGGTCTACAAATCTGGCCGCCTACACCATGGTGCTGATTGCCTCTCCCGGTACCCTTTCGACGATCCTGAGGACACTGACGAGCCCATGGAGAACTCTATTTTGTCATTGTCCAACTTCCTTAATATTGGGGAAGAACAGAAGCGAAATCCAGTGCTGCTTGACATCATCAGCCATATGGAACCCTCCCCAAATGATGCTTTCGTTCGTTACTTTGTCATTTAAAAGGGTTTGCTACACCGTCGCAATTTCCGACCAGAGGGGCCCGACCTTCTCATTGTTGTGTCTAAGCATTTGCGCCGCTGTGTTCTCACCGAACATCACGACGCTCCCATGGCTGGACACCTTGGCGTATCCTGCACGAATGAGCGTGTCCGGCGCCGTTTCTTCTGGCCAGGCCTTGCTCGCTCGGTACGCCGATACGTCGCCACGTGTGACCTATGCCAACGTCGTAAAACACTGTCGCTGCTACCCGCTGGCCATATTCAACCAATTGACATACCAGTGGAACCATTTTACCGTGTTGGGTTTGACCTGCTTGGTCTTTTTCCCACATCAACATTGGGAAACAAATAGATAGCCGTTATTACAGACTACGCTACACGCTACACTATTTCGCGAGCTCTACCGACCAGCTGTGCAATCGACGTCGCTGACTTTTTGTTACGGGACGTTATATTGATTCACGGTGCTCCGAGACAGCTTTTCACAGACCATGGCCGTACATTTCTACCCCAAGTCATCGCTGACATTTTGCGTTCTTGTTCCATGCAACAGACACTGACAACCGTTTACCACCCTCAAACAAATGGCGGCCTCACAGAATGATTTAACCGCACTCTAACAATTATGCTCGCTATGTACGTGTCGCCCGACCACCGAGACTGCAACCCTGCCTTACCCTACGCAACTTTCACGTACAATTCATCCCGTCACGACACAGCGGGCTTTTCGCCGTTCTACTTATTGTACACAAGAGAGCTGACTTTACCACTGGACACAGTAATCTCAGCTCACACCTCGTCCACCAGCGAGCATGCCCGCTACGCGATTGCGCGAGCCGATCATGCCCGTAAGCTCGCTCACGCTCGGCTGACGGCGTCGCAAACCAACCGATGCCGTCGGTACGATGCGGAACATAGAGACGTACATTTCACCCCCGGTACCCTCGTTTTACTCTGGTCCCCTCATCGTCGGCTGGGCCTATCAAAAAAACTTCTGTCTCATTACACGGGACCTTACTGTATATTGCGTCAAGTAACACCTGTCACCTACGAGATATTGAGATATTGTACACATCTCACGGATCAAGCCCTACAAGAATACGTCAGATAACTACCTTTAAAGCACCGGGACGGTGCCTCCGCCGCCGGGGGTGATGCTACGTGCCAGTGCAAGGAGGTGAAGAAGACAACGCAGATAGACTGGCGCGAGCTAATCAGAGAAGACCTCCGAGTCGGTCTCCTTCTCGTAACAATATTATGGAGTCAGTCATCTTAAGATCACTTAGTATTTCACTCGATGAAGGAAAAATAAGGGCATTACGCAGCTGAGCGTTCCCGAATCACTTGTTCAGTGATTGTTTTTATTGCAAGTAAACAAAATGCTGCTTTAATGAAATTGTACTTTATAAAGTAATGTTCTAAATGCATCAATGTGGTTATCAGTCAACATGGCAGACAAACATTGCGACGTAGAACAATGCATCAATGCTAAAAACTCACACTATCCTAAATGCATTTTTAGATGATGACTTTAAGGAGAAAGAGATGGTTCTTTAACTTCATCATCAATTATATTGCTCGGTGTAATACAACATCACTTAGCTAGCCCTATAAAGTCAACCTTCTCCAATACCTCCTTCTCTCTTTCTCTCTCTCCTTGCTGGAAAAAGAGCATTGTCCCAGTGCTTCCACACTTATTATCGTTAGCGATATTATTGGGTTGCCCAGATATGGAGAGCTGCTTCCAGGAAAAAGTCAGAAAGTGCGTTTGATGGTGAACTAAAAGATTTGAGAAACTATGTTTTCCTTTGCAGCGAAGCTGTATAGGGCCCAGGCATTCTGCCTGCAGCCGAAAACCCCCTAGCATTGGGGGGGGGGGGGGAGAGAACCTACCGGCAAGAACTATTATGCTTTTTTGTAAGAGCAGTAAAATTAGAGTAAGTGTATATTATTATCCAGCACCGCTCAATTTTGTGCTGCTCATGACGTAAAAGGAGTAGAACCATGAAAAACAACACTGCCCTCGTGGTCATCAGTGGACCAAGCCGAGCTGTGACACATGCGAGGTAAACCATCGTGCTTTAACATAAACCACCCGCGTGCTCACTGTTTGAAGCATGTGAGCATACGACTTCATATTCGCTGCAGATAGAAAAACTCAGATTACACATGGTTTACAGCATTTTACACTTTACCATGCCAGGATCAGATTCACGGACGGGTAAGATTTCCTTCACGTTAAAAAAATGTAGGCATCATGAAAAATGGCTGTTGGTCCCATTGTCATTAACAGACTGTAAAAGTGCTTCTCTTCCTATAGCGGCCATATAGGGGGTATGCACTGAACCTTGATCACAAAATGGCCACACTACTGTCACGCCAATTTGGAGGTTCATTCGTGTGTGCCGTGCGTGCTGTACGTAAATCGGCCTGCAAGAGGGGCTCTGGGGAGACGCTCCCAAGTGCAATTTTGGTACACTTGTCGTTGGCATTATCAGAATGGCTCAGTAAATCTGATTTGGTGCACTTTCGCACAGGAGTAGAATAGCTTCGGTTTCCAGCATGCTTTTTAAGCACAACTTCGTCCTCACCGCAGAAAGGAAAGTTCTGATAAATATTCCGCGATGCTTTCTTTTACAAAACACAGTTCCATTGTATACTCTGATTAGTGAGCTTCAATCATAACAGGAAAAAAAAACCAGGCACTGCAGCAACCAGCTTTCAGGTCCTTCAAGGTCATTTCCAAATTAACCAACTTTTATTACTGTTTGTGGCATTTCTGTGCCTTTCCGGGGCATCATGCTGCCATTTTCAAATTGCTGCTTCCATGGCAGTCATCGGCAGCATAAAATTTTTGCATAGCACCTTCAAGAAAGTAAAAGCAGTAATAAACACACAACCGATGACAATTATATCACCAGCTGATCAAATTTATAGCCTGGTTTTCTTCACACTGACAACACGCAAAGATGGATACAAAATTTTGTCCACGAAAGGAGGGTCAGCTTATGTTATGAGAAGTGCAGTACCTAAAGCATGAGGTTTGTAATGAATATCAATATGTGAGCGACTAATTTAATAATATTTTGTGCACTGTGATCACTGTAAATTCTGGAACAAGCACCCCCATTTACAATGAAAGATGATTCGACAAGATTGGGAAGGGAGGCCTTTTCTCATTCTGGATGAATACTCGATATGGGGGACAAATAGCCATTATGAATGTAAAAATGCACACCCATGCTTCTAAAGAAGTGCCCTTTTAAGTACACACGCAATAACTGTTTCAAAAGCAATCAATGAAACAGTGGAAATGATGGTAGGGGGAGGTTGAAGGGTGCTTGCTTTGTCATGTGCATATATTTCAAATTTCTCGAAAAGAGAAAGCGGGGGCAGCACTTGCTGGGTATTTGACGATATATTCCCTATCTTGCTCCTGTATTGATATCATTTCTACATGTTCAAAGCTATGTACCCAATAATATTATTGATAAGTTGTTTAATAACAGGTATTAAATATGCAGTCATGTCTGTGCAATTGCGAACCCATGTGATAGGGGCAGTGGGCTCATCAAGTCGAAAAACAGCTTTTTTGTTTTTTATCTGTCTGTAGTTGAAATAGACAAAACGAAGCTGATCAGTTGACCGATTCATATAATGGGATGGCAACACTCATATTCTGCTTTTAACATTGATGGAGAGGAAGAGAGAGAGAGAAATAAATAAAAAGAAGAGACAGGGAGGTTAATCTAGACGAACTGGTTTGCTACCCCGTACGGGAGTGGGGAAAAACGGTCGGAAAGAGGATAGATATAGAGAGATATGAAATAAACTAGAAAAAAATACCACATGCACACACATTCAGGGAGTTCCGATCACAGTCGTTTGGACAGGCCGGTCGAACGCAAAAAGCGCAGGAGCGTCTTCACCGCCTTCTTCTGCGACATAAAGTCCTGTCGGCAGCGCAGGATTCTTTCTTCCGAAAGAGGCTGGTTGTCCAGATCATCTAGTGCATTACAGAGTGACTGTCTCTGCAAGCAGTATTGTGGGCATTCACACAGAATGCGCCAAGTTGTGTCATCACTGGCACAATGGTTGCATGCAGCAGTGTCAGCCATTCCTATGTAAAACATGTACGCATTGGTGAATACGACGCCCAACCATAATCTGCACAGCATAGTAGCGTCTCGTCGGCGTAATTCCGGAGGAATTCGAAGACTGAGAGTTGGGTCTAAAGTACCTAATTGTGCATGAATGAAATGTGACTCGTTTCATTGTGACGTGATGCACTTGCGAGCAAGCATGCGGAGTTTCCGTGCAGCGTCAGTTCTGGAAATTAGAATTGATATTTCATCGCTTTCAGTATGGGCAGAACGGGCAGCTCGATCGGCTCGTTCATTGTCAATTATTCTACAATGACTTGGAAGCCATTGAAAGGCTATTTTATGTCCTTTCGCAATGAATTGGTGAGTCTTTTCTGCAATCTCAAATACCAGCTATTCGTACGGGCCGTGAGGTAAAGGTGATAGAAGGGATTGCAGCGCCGCCTTTGAGTCACTGAAAATTGTCCATTTTTATGGCTGTTGATCGCTGATGAATCGCAATGCGGCACGAAGAGCTGTGAGATCTGCTTCCGTTGATGTCGTAAGGTGGGAGGTCTTGAAATTTCTTGTCGTGTCTTTTATCGGTATAACAAATGATGCCGTTGAACTCTTCTGTAAAACAGAGTCGTCGGTGTATACATGTATACAGCCTTGATGCGTCTCGTATAACAAGAGCAGAGCAAACTGTTTAAGAGCAGGTGACGACATATTTGCTTTTTTCTGGATGCCAGGTATAGTAAGCCTGATGTTAGCCTGAGTCAGGCACCAGGGAGGAGTCGGAGGACTGGCGGCGGGTGTGAAGCATGTTGGCAAAAAATCGCGAGATGTGGGGACCGTTTGGCAAAAGGACGAACGTGGTCTGTCTGCTGGTAAAAAGGCTAGGTGGTGGCAGGGTTTTTTGAGCAATATGCCTTATATGTGTCCTGAGTGCCTCAACGTCGATATGTGTCGTGATGAGGTGGTCACCGGCGATAGCTATAGTAGCCATTGTTAACGCACTACGAGGCAAGCCGAGGCAAATCCGGAGTGCCTGGGACTCAACACTCTGTAGCGTTCGAAGGCTTGTTTTGCTTGCATTGGTCAATGCCGGTAAACTGTACTGCAGGAAACCGAGAAAAAGTACAGCTGTAGCATTGCACTGGGAGACATTCCCCAAGTCTTCCCTGCAAACAACTTCAGTATATAACAGATGTCCATTAACCATTTCTTCAAGTACGAAACGTGACCGCTCCATGATAGATTCCTGTCAATTATGACGCCTAAAAACTTCTGCGATCGAACGTATGGTACAGTTTGACCATTGATGCTTATAGTGTACTTATCCATAGGCTTTCATGTAAAAGCGACGAGGGCGCATTTCTCGGAAGAAATTTCCAAGCCTCGATTTCGGAGGTAGCGTAATGTTTCAGTGGCAGTGTTTTGAATTCTCCCTCGTGACTGCAGGCGTGTTACAGCCGATGCCCAAATGCAGATATCATCTGCGTACATTGATAGCCTGACCGTGCTTGGCAGATGCTCAGTGAGAGCAATCAACGTAAGATTGAACAGCACAGGGCTGAGTACGCCACCCTGGGGGACGCCACGGTGGCTGTAATGTGGAGAGGTTGGACCGTCTTCAGTGCTCACAAATAACGATCGCATTGACAAATAACTACGTATCTAGCGATACATCTGACCACCTACTCCTATATATTCGAGAGCGGTGAGAACAGCTTCATGCGTAACGTTGTCATATGCCTATTTGACGTCTAGGAACAAAGATGCGCAGAGACCCTTACGGCCTTTCTCGTGTTGGACGTAAGTAACCAGGTCGACTACGTTGTCAATCGATGCTCGACCATGCCGAAATCCTGCCATGACACCTGGGTAGATGTTGTTACACTCCAAGAACCACTCCAGGCGTCCCAGGATCATCCTCTCCATAACTTTGCCTAATCAACTGGCCAATGCGATCGGACGATAAGATGAGAGCTCTAACGGTGACTTGCCTGGCTTCAGAAGTGGAACTAGGCGACTTGTCTTCCAGCTTGTCGGGAGCGTTCTATCTTGCCAGGCTTTGTTGTACAACTCCAAAAGAAGGATTCTCGTGCGTTCACTCAGATGACACAAGGCCCTGTAAGAAATTCTATCGGGCCCTGGTGCCGACGTGCGTCCACACAAGGCTAGTGCGGCTCTGAGCTCCACGATGGAAAAAGCCATATCCATGCGGGAATCCATTGTTTGTGGACAGTTAGTCGAGGGCAATAGGCTATTGGGCACTGCGAGTGGCCCAGATACTCTGGCACAGAAGTCTTCTGCCATGTCAATGCCGCATCTCTGTTCAGAAAGTGTGAGAGCCCTGAATGCTGACCACTGAGTAGGTTTTGTGCGGAGACCTCGTACCGTCTTCCACAATTGGGATAAAGGTTTTTGTGGGTCAAGTGACTCACAAAAAGCAGTCTAACATGTGACTCGAGTTTATTTATCCGGCGCTAAATCTTCTTTTGTATACGTCGAGCAATCTGTAAGTCTTCTATTGCCTCCGTGCGTCGCTATCGTCGTTCAGCACGCCGTCAGATTGCTCAAAGTCGTTCTAGCTCGATGTCAAATTCCGTTACTTTGGGAGAGCAAGTGAGAGCACATGTAGTGTCGTGTATTGTGCTTTTAATTATCTCCTCTATGTCGAGGAATATGTTTGCTTCACATTTCTCTTCCATGCGAGACTGGAATTTCAACCAGTCCACTCTCTGAACACTATCGCGTATCTTAGCATGGGACAATCCTTCGATTTTGACGTAAGTGGGAATGTGGTCACTTCCATGCGTTTCTAAGTCTGGAAACCACTCAGCATGCCTGACGAGGCCTCGTGAGACAAAGGCCAGGTCAAGGCAGCTGCTATACCTTGAACCACGTAGGAACGTTGGACTGCCATCATTTCGCAAGAAAAGTTGGTTGTCGGAGGCGAAGGACACCAACTTTCTCCCTTTAACATTGGTCTTCGTATTTCCCCAGATTGTATGATGGCCGCCGAAGTCGCCAATTATAATGCATGGGTGAGAAGCTGCTGACAGGATACCTTGTAGTCTTGTATGGTCGAAACGGCTTTACGGAGAGAGGTAGGTACCCACAACCGTGATGGTAGGTCTCCTTTTCACTGTTATACTTATATATTGATTGTCGTCGTTGGGTGACACCGAATGATGAATGTAGGTGAGGTCGCGGCAAATAAGCATCAGAACTTTGCTATTGTTCGCAGTTGTAGACGACATGAATGACTCATAACCAGAAAGTCTGATTTCTTTCTGCGAATTTGGCTCGCAGACGATAATGATGAAGAACTTATTGGTGTACACGAACCGACGAAAATCGGTGATACGTGACCTCAGTCCCCGGGTATTCCATTGAATAATCGCTGCCTTTCGGACCTTTTCTCTGAAAGACAGTGGCAGGTGAGCCATTATTTACTCAAGCGCTGCGAGTACTGGACAAAGCGTCCAGTAATTGCAATGCACTTCTTGCTGACGTTGTGTGCATGTTGCTTAACAACAAGCGAATGGTGTTAATTAAGGATCGCAAAAGAGCTATCACTTGCTGATCCGTGTTCCGCAAGCCCTCCATTGCAGCAGCTTGCTCTGAAGAAGACGGCTCATGCTGCGGATCTTCTGAGCGTTGTGTACGCGTAAGTGGAGGCCACTATTCTGTAGAGACTGGTCTGCCCCTTTGCTCTTTTCCAACGACTGTGTTTGCCATGCTGGAAACTGCAGCTGGCGATCTTTCCTGATGCGTCGACTTATTGCCTGAAGTTGGCACTGTCCGACGTGAAGACTTTCGACGGCGACGTCGTCTTTGCCGGATTTTCTCAGCAGCTTCTTCGTGGGTTGAGCTGTCTCGTACCATTTGCTTCAGAATAGAAAATTCTTTCTTTGTGTGCGGGCATTCTTTCGAAGAAGCCTTGTGAGCACCGTGACAGTTATGACGCTTCAGTGTGGTAGCGCTACAGTTGGTTTCTGCGTGTGGTTCGGCGCACCGGGGGCACACTGTGGAGCTCCTGCAAACACCCTTTACATGGCCGATCTTCTGACAATTGAAGCATTGCACGGGTTTAGGAGTAAATGGTCGAACCTATTGATGAAAGTGGCCAACCTTAATTATGCAACTATAATTATAGTATACTGCGTAGTTCACCCGATGCTGGCGGAGATGGAGACCGATGCGGCGATGACGAATAACGGCGGCCCTGGTACAAGGCTCCTGCGGTATAGTCCTTCTGTCATTGGTGTGTCATTGGTGTGTCTGTCAATTCTGTCATTGGTGTGTGAAGACGGCGGCAAAGTGAAAGAACATCCTCGATGTAGGATGTATACGACTCCCCGATGTGCTGTTTCCGAGTCGCGAGAGCTTTCTTTGCGAGAGCCGAACGAACAGCTGGTGAGCCAAAGACATGGCGAAGCTGATCTTTGAAGGCTGACCAGTCAGGGATGTCGATGAAGTAGTTGAGGAACCACGTCTTCATGACACGCGTGAGGTAGAATGACACGTAAGCGAGCTTGTAGGTGTTATCCCACCGGTTAGCAGTACAGACACATTCAAAATCGTCCAGCCATTCCTCCACAACTTCTCCACGCATACCAGTGAAGGGACGGGGCTCACACTGGAGGCTGTCGATGACGTTAGAAGGCGCGGCACGCGGTGGTGGAGTGGGAACGGCTGCAGCACCAACCTCATCTTGGTGCGATGTATTTCCGGACAATTGGCCCAAGCGGCGACTTGAACGTAGCTCCTGGGGGTAGAGTGGTCGAGAGGATGGCGGGGGATCTAACAGCATGCTCCACCACGTATGAAGTCTTGGTTTGGAAGACCTTTATTAGACCCGAGGAACCGGCAGCGGACAGCTACGATGAATGAACGAAGATGATGATGCTACGCGACAATGATGAGGATGCATGAGCCACACGTGACAATGATGATAATGTACCGGTGAAGAGGATACATATACTAAATGCCCACAATATTTTTACTATGCCCTAACAATTAAAGGCACTCCGAACTGTTGTCTAGTGACAAAGGTGCAATGCAGGCACACGTGCAGGCCTTTTACAACCTTATAAATGCCTACTTAAATACTCATCATGTGAATTAGGCTGATAAGTAAAAATATGGTGGTGATAAACCTAAACTAGCGTAATGAGAAATGCAGTGTGGGCAGCTCTGGTGAGCACAAGATGCAGGGTGGGCTGCTGTAGTGAGCACAAGCTTTATTGTTCGGCGCTGTGGCAAACAGCGCAAGAATAAGGAACCTAAAAGTGAAAAAAATATACGACAGTATAAAATATTTATATTGATTCTCTTCATCTGTTCATCCCTTCACATCGACATGAAAATAAGAGCACATCGAGCGATTTCTGCAAATAGCGACATAACGCACAGCAAAAAATTAACAGAATGAAGAAATTGATTGATATGTGGGGTTTAACGTCCCAAAACCACCATATGATTATGAGAGACGCCGTAGTGGAGGGCTCCGGAAATTTCGACCACCTGGGGTTCTTTAACGTGCACCCAAATCTGAGCACACGGGCCTACAACATTTCCGCCTCCATCGGAAATGCAGCCGCCGCAGCCGGGATTCGAACCCGCGACCTGCAGGTCAGCAGCCGAGTACCTTAGCCACTAGACCGCCGCGGCGGGGCAAACAGAATCAAGAAATATTGATGGACATGTTATATTGTAAAATTAAGAACAATATACATCGTAACCATAATTTTTTAGAATAAATTAAATAAACTGTGTGTAAGCAACTTTTCACACAGCAAACAGGAACTGACACAGCGCATTACTGTTTATTATCTTTCTCAATTGACACGAAGGTTATCCTGCCCATTACATGTCCTATTACATGCCAAATATTTTACCCAATCTTTACGAGAGTTTTTTCATGAAACTTGGGTTGTTGCATTGCCGTTCAAACATTTCGTATCCGTGAACCACGCCCTCAAGTGAAACGTGCCACCGAAAACCAAGGAATAGGCAACAACAGAGAACGGAATAACTCTGCCATGCTGTCAAAGTGATTTTTGGAATATGTCTTATACAGTTAAACTTGCTTCCTTACAGCCAGACGAAAAGTATACTGCGTACTGATTTTACCAAAACCATAATTTTTACTACCCGCCAGGGTAATCCAGTGCCTATTGCTGACCCACAGGTAGCGGGATCGAATCCCTGTTGTGTTTCGGATTTAGGCGCAAAGGCTTGAGGCCCGTGCATTTCGATTTAGGTGCATGTTAAAGAATCAAAGCGGTCAAATTTTCGGAGCAGCGAACTACGGCGTCTCTCGTAATCATATGTTAAACCCTATCAATTGATCATGAACAACTTTCTTTTTACTGTGTTTGAGAAAATATCAATCCAAGAAAAACTTCAGTTAACTTTCTTCCTTGATTTTTAGCAGGCGCTTATGGTTGATACTAAACACACATTCAGCTTGAGCCGTCTACGTTCCCAGTAAAGAACAGAGAGAATGTTCCGGGCGGACTTGTATTTCGCAGCGGATGTTCAGGGAACAATGCATAACAATCTTTCACTTGTTGTAGATATCAGGTACAACTTCATGCGTCTCAGCGACAAAAAAGAGCATTCTGCTTCAGCTGTGCTCACCAACAAAGTTGCCAGAATTTTTAGAAGAAGCTGCACGTTTGGGAAGAATACCTCTGTGAAATTGGCAACCGCTTCTATAGCGGAAACGCTCAGCGTTTCTCGCGTCTCACGCTGCCATTTCGCAGCCCGTACTGCTAACTCTTCTGGCAATGCTGAAGTTGAAATAATGTTTGAGTACACGTCAGCGAACTTCTCGGCAGTGAGAAGAGTGGCAGATTTGGGAATATTCTATGGCAGAAGGGAAGAAAGAATCCTCAAGGTGTGCCGATGCCATTCAAAGCGCCCATTAAATTGGTGTATTAATAGTCCAGAAAAGGCCAGCAATACTGAAAGCCTAAAGTGCTCTTCAATACTAGCCACTGGCATGCCACTTCGATGAAGTTGCCCACCTGTGACAAGCGGTATCCTCGTTTTCGCCGTTGTCAAGTGTGCACTCGGAGCAGCGTCACCTTTTGGGAAACAATCATCAAGCGTTATACCATACGGCGTTTCGGCGCGACCATCGAGTCTCATAGAAGGGTGCTGATCAACCCAGGACACGAACTACCCAGCAATACAATGTAATGTGGATATATATGAACGCACAAGGTTTAAGCACTTGACCGGAAATACGCTCAACTTACAACTGAACGTACACTAGAAAACATTCATTGCACGAGAACACAGAAATGCGCAGGCGGAACCAACTATCACTTCAAGGTGCCACCCTCCCCCTGCCAAAAAAGAAGGTATGTTTATCTACTTCAACAGCTCAAAAAGACACCTCTTTTTCTCTTAGTGCTACCAAAGCAACACTGATACACGTACTTGCGTTCGCCCTAATCTGTTCTGCTTCCATGATTCCTCTGGTCAATTTGAGTTTAAATTTACCCTGAAGTCTTGTGCTGCCAAACTGCAGATTGCACCCACAATCCCTACAGTGCATTGACAAGTGCGTGCGACCTGCGAGAACCTTCAAGGGCATCACATGTTCTCGGTGTCGATCATTTAAACAATGATTGGTCTGGCCAATGAACACTTTTCCGCAGCTCAAGGGTATACTATGTACACAACCCTTGCAGTACCCAGTACAAACAGCGTGGCATGTTTTTAGTGCAACTGCTCTTGTTCCCCCTTGCTCTTTCACGATTTCCTATCATGGGACACAATTTTGCCAGTTTGCAGGGAGCCGTGAGAACAACGTGCACTCTGTTCTCGCGCCCAATCTTCAGCAAAGTGTGCGACATCTTTTGCACATAGGGCATGGCTACAATCGTTTTTGTTGACCTTGTTTCCACCGTGTTGGTGGCACTCAACCTCTTTACCTTCTTGAACATGGTATTGCCTGCTGCCACAAACAAGCTGTCTGGGTTACCTGAACTGAGTAGGCGTCTTCATTTATTCCAGAAACTGTGTTCGATATTATGTGTACATAATTTGCTGAGTGATGAATTAAGGCAGGAATTACCTATCGCCCTTTTCAATAGCTTGCTGTGAGAAGAGCCAAAGGGTAACAGGCCCTTCTTTCATCACGGGGAAGACTCCCAGCAAATGTGACCAACTTCAATAAAATCAAATCAATGTTTAGATCGAAAAAAGACAAAGCCTCTCTGGCTGGTTGTTCATAGATGAATGACAATGAACTTGTGCATTGTTTAAAACAATCCAAAATGTTGGCTACTAATAAAATGGGTGAACAGTTATCTTTTATGTTCAACATCACTAGGAAGTAGTCAACATATCTGTAGACATTAACTACAGGTTGTCCCCCGAGCTCATGTTGTAGCTTCTGGTCAAGTTTTGCTAAGAATATTTCACAAAGCACAGGGGCCACACAGGACCCAATGCATATGCCCTTCCTTTGGACAACTGTGAAATCATCAAATTTTACCATAGTCGCTCACAGGTATAGCACTGAAGTAGCTCCATGAAATTTTCTACATAAATTAATGCATTGTTTTGAAAGTTTGCTACGCCGAAAAATTCAATGGCTTCCCGTAGAGCTACAAACAGTTCATCGTGCGGGACAAAATAAAACAGCTCTTCGACATCAACCGAAAAACCGTAATTAGCACTGCACGTGCCTGACAACAGGTCTTTCACCAGCACGTTTGAACACTTAAGCTTGAAGGGACCATCAGAAGCCAATAGGTTCAGGTGTCATTGCAGGTAGGAGCTCACGAGATGCTGCCGAAGTTCCTGTTCGGTGACAATGGCTCGTAGGGGACACATGACTTTATGTGTCTTCGCTGAAAAGAATACTTCTAGAACATAATCTTTGCAATATTTAACGGTTTTCGAAAGACTTTCCAGTCCCACCTCTGATAGGAGAACAACCGCTCTTGATTTGACCTTGGAAGGCATCCCACTGAACGGTTTGAAGTTCTTTTCTATAGCTGTTTTTGCTTTTTTTTAAATGGAGTTCAGGTAGGACAGCAAACCCGCCATCCGTACCACACTATCAGAAAACCAAACCCAAATTGTTGATGCACTCCTCTGTCTTGCGTAGAACCATTCGGCTGCTAACTTCGCTACGTGGCGCACAACCTAATGCTTCGACTGTTGCTGAGAAGCAACTGTCTTTGTTTTTAGCGGGCGCCAAGTCAGCCAACTTGTACATACATGGAGCCCGCATATTTCAAGAGGGTGCCTTCACATTGCTAGCAACGCGCTCCGCGATCTTCGGTCAGTGACCCTGAATGCGAGAAACGAGAACTTTAGCGACGATACATGTCGGCTGGTGAAGTTCCTCCTCAAATACTAGCACTCGTTTCACACCTGGCGGAAAGATTCGCGGGTATACATTTCCTTCACTTTCCTTAAGGTGCTGGTAAGGTCACGCTCTACCAGTGGCTTACTCTGTGCGCGAGACATGTCACGTTTGTGATTGCCCCCATATGGAAGAGTGGTTTAGTTTCTGACGCGTTGTGGTGAAATATCACACACTTGATTGATATGTGGGGTTTAACGTCCCAAAACCACCATATGATTATGAGAGACGCAAATATCACACACTTTAATGAACGCGAAGGAGTTGAGGGCAATAGTGAAATTTCAGTGACTCGCATCAGAATGCCCAAAACAGACAACCAATAGGCATGGACAGTGCACACTAGAGCGTAAGTATACTCGTGTTGCATGCGCTGGCAGCTCTCGTCGAAGTTCACGCATTCTTAAAAATGGATTATGGTGCACCATGATCTGAACAACACCGTAGTTCATTCTTTCATCACTGGTAAACTGATCACTGAAGATTTTGTGTGGTTCAAGGCTCTCCTGTTCATGCCGGTGTAATTGCTGGAAACATGAATGCACGTATGCTGCCCAGTGAAATACTCTGTACAGTTCTGAATCTGTTGATGTAAAGGCAAATGTCGGCTGCACACTTGCGAAAAACGGAATGCACCTTGGCGCAACGCTGTTGTTTCGGGGAGCCAAAAGACAAAAGCTATGAAAACAAAAAACAAAAAGAAAACATTCCGGGTTTTTGCACGTATTTAAGTGTTTAGCAAATATATGCAGTGAACGAGCTAGTTTTATGTGAGTAGGTATAATCCAGTCACACGCGCACTTTCGATTGAGACCAAGTGATGATTTCGAGTCAATGACTATTTGCTCCCGCAGTTAGCACGACAAAACCTCTGCGTTTGACTTACTTGCGGTCAAAAGTCACAGTGCAACTGAAAGTCTGCCCGAAAAATAACCCATGAAAAATCATGTTGCTAATGTGCAGAATTTCTTTAAAAAATCACTTATTGCGTATCGCATGCAAGCTTCGATGCGCACAGTAAAGTAAAAAAAAAGTTGACTATAAGCTACCACTGCGTCAGGGCTGCTTGACATGTAGAGATTAACATAAAAATACTTCTCATAGGCATGCCATCACAGAAATCGACAGTAAGAAATTTGCTCAGCAAAATAAGCAAAACCAAAATGTAATTATGAACCTACAAAAACATGCTGCGTATACCTTTCATTTCTTGTTGTAAGCGGAACCATCTTTGACCTGAAAAACGCACTTCACCTCGACTACGACTACGCCATCTAAGAGATTAACGATTAACTATGTTTTCTCCGATTGGGTGGGTCATCGCAATAATGTGTTTTCAAGGACTAGTCCATTCAATTTTTTGACGAGAGACCGTTGCACCAAACGGTCACTGTACTTATTTACTGTATTTTACAATTTTCTTACAGCACTGCCTTGCCGCCGTGATCTGGGGTTAAAGGTACTTGGTTGCCGATTCGCAGGTCTCGGGATCGAATCCTGGCTGCGGCGGCTACATTTTCGATGGAGGCGAAGATGCTGTAAGCCTGTGTGCTAAGATTTCGGTGCACGTTAAAGAACCCCACGTAGTTGAAATTTCCAGAGCCCTCCACTATGCCGTCTCTCATAATCATATGGTGGTTTTGCGACGTTAAACACAAAATATCAATCAATCATTCGTACAGTACTTTTACTTACTCTCTTTACAGCCATATGCAAGGGGGGAACGGGAATCTCATGACTTGATATCCATGTACGCCATCTCTTTAAACTACCACCGATAGTGACGTCACAAAAGAAAAGTAATGCCTGTGCCCCCCCACCCACTGGCCTGCCGATTCCCGGCGTAACTTGGCTCGTCATGGTGGTGGTGTCACTTGTCTCCGTCACAGATGGTCTTGACACAGAAGGAAGTAGTCCGAATTCTGGCGATTCTCCTCGGATACGGCGGCTGACTCATTGGTGTACCAGTTTAAACTCCACAGAATGCAGCTGGTCAGTGCTTGGACTTCGCTCTCATATGGGGCTCGGGATCATTTACCCAGCACCTCCACCAGAAAATGAAGCAGATATAACAACCTCACAACAAGGATATTCTATTTACAAGTTTTAATAAGGGCGACCTTGTGCCCAAAGCCAAAGCAATGATACAGCAGCTGGAAAAGGAACCGAACGTCCATAGTCCTCGCGAACCTCTGCCTCAAGCACCGTCGTTTTCGTCTTCATGCGTGCTGGCTGCTCGGTCGAAGCTCGTGTGCATACAGGGCCCGCTCGCCCTTCGCGGCTGGCTTCGTCAGTCTCTTGTAGCGGTGCCGTCAGCGCTTTTCTTGTTCGCGATGTCTGCCTTACACTGAGTGTTGGCAGTTTCCCGTGGCAATATATATATATATATATATAAGGGAAAGAGGTATATACGTAAGGGCTCGTTTTTCCGCGTTTTGACACAATATCAATGAGATCTAACAGACAATAATGCCAAGGAGTGCATAGAGGAAAATATTAGAACCAATGTAATGTAAATAAGAAGACCAAAAAGTGGACGAAAAAATAACTTGCTGTTAGCAGGAATCGAACCTACGACCTTTGAAAAAATATATATATATATATATATATATATATATATATCCCTGCCCACAAACGTCACCCCTACACTTTAGATAAACTTCCGGAGCTCATAATTCTAGCCAACTCTGTCAATTTTAAGGCACTTGCATGTGAGACTACGTTTGACTGCCCAAGCATGTGGCTTCCTTACACCCTGTAGCTTTGGTTGTGCAGAACCAAAGTGGTTAAACAGAGTATAGCTGCCAGGAGGCAATCTGGGAGAATAAAGTGGAAGACAGTAGACTGGAAGGTGGGAGAACATTAGAGTATGTGCTTGGGCTATGCTTGATCATGGTGGGCTTCAGGGTCCATAGAAGTTGGATAAAGCAGAATGTGTTCACCCACACCAGTGGATTGCTTCTAAAATGGAGACTTTGCGAGATGAGCACTGATCTACCATCGAAAGCAGGTCACATATAATAATTGTTAGACTTGATTGGTTGAGAAATTCGAGTTTTCAAGAAAAATATCTAGTATGCCCAAAAGCCTTTAATACGAACTTTTGAGTTTTAAAGGCTTTCAATGGATTCAAGGAGTTGTATGTGTTGTGAGCATATCCATGGCACAAAACAAGCAATTGAAAAATCAGCATAAATTTTTCTGTATGCTTCCAATAGGTTAGAAAAAAAAAATATTCCTTAGAGATTCCGATATTCATGCAGGAATTGCCCTTCCAAGAAACACTGAAGGCATATTTCAGTACCCTTACGTTGTTTATGTGTATATCTTCTACATAGCAACTTAAGTTTCACAGGCAAGGCTGAGAAATACTGATCAGGCAAATGGTCAAGCCAGACAACTTCTGTAGTGATATTCACAGCACGTTTAGAAGTATTGTAGCGATAAGTCTAGCTGGGATGGACTTTAATCAGATAGCAACAATCGACTATTGAGCAACCTACAGTTTACACAGATGCCGTCATTTTAGAGCTTCGATTGACTGGCAAATAAGTCAGCGCTCAAGCAGACAAAGTGCTAGAGAGATGGCTAACAGACAAGAATTCTTAACAGTCAGCCTTTAGGATCTATGCGAGAGTATACTTGTCCAGTGGTCATACATTTATGGGACGATTCTAATGATCAAAATTTTGCTGAATGAGGAATGTGGTTGCAAAAGATATGGTGGCCATTACAAAATCACGTCTGGCAGCTTACCACTATTCTTGACAAAAAGCAAAGTGTGAAATAATTGAACTGATTTCACACATAGAACACATATTTCAAGGCTGATAAACAGACTAGGAATAGGTCATGCAGTGAGCCATAAAAAACAAAAATATTAGGACTGAAGTTAAGAGACTAAAAAAAAAGCAGCAGTGTAGATTGAAAGGTGAAAGTGTAAACCAATATTTCAGCTAGTGCGGAAAGGCAAAAATTAAATTGGGCTGACAGTGTGATGTGTGGAGGCAGAATAGTAGATATGGTGATAAATTGATAAATTTTGCAAGAATAACATGGAATCAGCTTCTTCAACACATGTAGTATAATTGGAGAATGTTGGGTGAGCCTTAATTTATCACTGAGCATAAAGTTACACACTGGCGATAACCAGGACTACACCCAAGATTTTTTTTGGGGGGGGGGGGGGGGTATATGTGTGGAATGGCCAACTTAGGCAACCAGTGGTTGATGTGACGGTGTGTAAATACTTTAGTATTACCCAAAAAGTTGAAAGCATGAAAAAAATTTGCAAGGTGTCAGAACCTCCTCAACTTCCTCCTAGTTATGGCCCCAGCGATGATGACAAAACTGGCTGCATGATTGCACAGGGATACCAATGTAATGAATCCATACACCTCGATGTAATCTTGTAATCTTCAGAGCTTTTTGGTGTCATTTTTTTTCTCGTAAAAGCACGTGAGCTCTGGCATGCTACAAGATGAGGGTTCAAAGATGAGAATTTTGAGACAACTTGCTACCGGCAGGTTCAGCCTCTGCCAGTGGCAAGTTGTTTTTCAACTTCAAATCAATTTTTGAAGGCGTCTACTAGGCTCAACGTAGCTTCTAATTGAAAAAATTTAAGTACATTGTAATCTGCGGTGCCATAGAATACAAAGTCTCAGAAAGTTCTATGGAGCCAATGTCACAAGAATACGAAAAGTACATTGTGTAATTTCTTTCATCGTGGACGGAGATTACGCCGGGGAATTGAAAAATGATATTTCAACCGCAATTTTCTCCACTAATATTGAACTTATGACAATCAAACTTATGACATTTGAGTTCTCGGAGTGAAAATTATCAATTTAAACCAACTTATTAGTTCTCTCTTGGTGTTCCTTTAAGCTGCACTCCTCAAACATGGAACCTTTTTGGAATTTGTGCAGGGTGGGTGTAGACGGGGGCTCAAACAATATGCTATAACATGCCAGTGTCTTTGACACGATAAAGCGTCATCTCAGCACAGTATCTGCCTCTTTTCGTTGCTTGCAAAATTAGCCTCAATGTGTCCTTCAGGTGCCTTTAACATGAAGCTTTAAAACTGCCACTGATTACTAACGCCACACTGATATCATTAGAATGGTGTACTGAAAATTTGTACTGATCCTGCTGATTATATGGTACAGACACAGGACACGCAAAAAGTATCTGGCATATTTTATAATATACATAATACTGCCTGACCCTTCAACTTAGGAGGATGCGGTATAAGCACTTTGGTGCAAAACCAAAGTACAACAGTTAAAAAAGAGCTATTGACACCAATCAGAAAAACCAGTCAGTTTCATTTGGCCCCAGCTGGTGTGATCGATTAACCAACAAGTTTGAAATTTATTATATGAAATATCCAATTGGAATGCTAAAGTACTGGCTCTGTTCCAGTTGGTTCTCTAACACAGTAAAACAAGTCAGTTAGTTCAACTGGCCATACCTATTGGGCCCCAATTTAAATGAGCTAAAACCGATTGCAACCACACACTTTAACTGGATCACCCGATTGGCATTGATAGTTTCAAATGGTCATGACAATTGGTGTAAGGTTTCCCTTTCAACACAACATTAGAATTTTGTATATTTTAAACTATCGTGCAATTTCAATTTGGGTTGACCCATATTGGATAGAACATTGCTCTTCCAATCAAAATGTTTGGATTCTTGTACAGTTGAAAACCGCAATAGCGAAACCCCGCGAGTACGAAATCCCCGCGGCAATGACATATTTCCAGATCCCCGGCGAACGTTCATAGAAGCCCATGTATTGCGTATCTCGCGGCAACGAAATGTTTTTGCACAGCGATCCCGCATTAACGAATTTTCTATTATGGTGCGGGCCTTATTTTACCCTCCGGCCGAAGGTTAACTGTTGAAAATATGCTCCTATGCGTGTTATGCGCACTCAAAATGTATAAACGTCTCCTTTTGCGGCGCTAGCATGGGTACCACCATTTTTTTACTTAGATCAACGATGGGGTCTTGTGTCTAGCAACATGACTGGCCACACTGCAGCAGGCAATGGCAAATGATCATGCTGGAGTGCAGATGGCACCGTCGGACGAGCTCAACAGGCCGAAGCAACACCAACAGTTGGAATCAATCAAAACGACGAAGATAAGACTGGAACTGGTGGCGAAATCGAGATGAAGTTACAATAGCGCCTGAGAAAAGCTTGACGCTGGAAGCCGATTGCCCGTTGATAGCGGAAAAAGAAACGAACGGCAACAATATCATCACCATGTTAAGCAGCCTTGCAGTGACACCATTACGGGGCGACACAATGCCATCCTGCATTGCTTCCATCATTTTGTCACTTTCGTAGCCGCACACACGTTAGCGCCACGAGTTGTGTTGTGTGTGGCTGTTTCCATTGACATCCCAGATGAACTCATCATTGGTGAAATTGTTTGCGCTGATGACGACGTAGTCGTGTGCGAAAAAGTGACCGACGAGGCCATTATAGAAAGCGTGTGCGAAGCTGACAACACCGAGGACCAGGAAGAGATGCACGCGGAGAAACCCAACCCGCGGGTTGTCTTGGATGCGCTGGACACCTTCTACGTCGTCATGTGCTCCTTCTTCGGCGCACATGACGACGATGTAGCAATGGACCACTTTTTTCAGTGCGAAGGGAGAGCTTTGAAGTTGTTGCATGGCAAGGGTCGGCAAAGTAAGTTGACGGACTTCTGGCAATAAATGTTTGTTCTGCTGGCTGTATCACTGTTTTTATGTCTCATACTCGTGGCAACGAAATTCTCGCGAAAACGAAATTTTTCGGTTTCCCCTGCGATCGATCTCGTTATTGCGGGTTTCGACTGTACAATGTCCCTGTGGTATTAGACATTTGATTCTATAAGGTCATATCGAAGCAATTGGACATTGTTAAGGGTCCAATTGCTGCTCAGTTCTAGGTAGGCCTTCTTAAATACCTAATTATAGTAATTATAATTCATATCCAGTCGCTTAAATATGTTTTAGAGCTACATTGATCAAATGATCAATCTAGTGTTTTTATAATGAAATTTCAATATAGCAACTGCCTAAGAAGAAGCCTTCACACTTCATGGTTCTAATGAATATTGTACCAGTTTGTTCCAATTGGATATTACTAATATACCAATTGGTTTCAACTGGACATTGCAGAAATTAGAAAGTTATGAAACAAGAAAATAGTTCATAGAAATGTTTGTCATAACTCCAGAAATGAAATATCTTTGTATGAGATGTCATTTATTTCATCTGTGCACTTTACAACCAGCCACAATATTGCCATATTATTCACGGCACCTGCACAACTTACTAGGCTGATATTTCTGTCATGTTTAGCCAGCTTATGTTTAGTCTAACGAGTGTGATATCAGTGAAGCAATTTTTCTTTTTTTCATTTGTTTCCAGGAAGTCTTTATCATGCTAAGTTCATCCGATACAACAGCATGGTTTTTCATAGTGAAGTATTTCATGGCTTGTTGACGTGTCCCGAATGAGATCAACAGGTCAGACCAATAATCCAGAGCTACTCGTGTTTCCAATCGCTTAGATTGGCCTGACCAGTCAACCTAATTGGTCAAGTCATCCGAACTTAATAGTGCTACAGGTTGTTTAAGTGTCTTAGGCATATTGACACCATTGAGAAATCCGAATAGAACTGTACGCTTTTTCCAATAGATTAATTGGGCTCACCTGCTAGTTTAATTTTAACACACCTGGTTATATTGGCTAGCTCCATTCACGCATACGGGCGACCCATTGAAGCCACATGAATTTTTCAGTGAGTGTCCCAAAACACAATTGGAAATTTAAAATTTTTATGAGCAACTGTTTTCTTTTCTTATTGGAATATATACTAATATAACATATGTAAAACTATGGTAATAAGGTCTTATTCTCTGCTTGCACTATTGAATGCTCCTGAATAGTTTTATTTAGTAGCAACATCAATCTTCTCTATAGCAGCCCCGTTTTCAAACAATTATATTGAATTGTCAGGTAAATGTATGAGCCACCATTTTGTATAGTTTCTGTCATCACTGCCAATAAAGTCAGTTAGTTTCTCTGAATTTTTCATTTATTTGTCATATGCTTCAAATGTAATAAAAAAGAGGCATCACAGAGCTGCTATTGCTGCATTTTGGACGGTATAGAATGTAATAACATGTGCATAACTGCTTATTTGTGAAGACTAATATTTAAATTTTTTTTGTAAAGATACTTTTTGGAACATATATGATATTTGTGTGCCTTAGTGAGACACCGAACTACAATCTGAAAACCCAAAATGTGTTGTACCATTATGAAAATTATTTTGTTTGACATGCTGGTCTAGCGGTTATGAATATTCTCTCTTTCCGATGCTAGGGATTATATTCCTTCTCGCATAAGAAAACTTTGTTCCAAAATAGTTAATACTTGCTAAATAATAATAATAATAATAATAATAATAATAATAATAATAATAATAATAATTATTATTATTATTATTATTATTATCCATTTATTTCTATCAATCCACAGTTGATGGAGGGGATGAGAAAAAAAGCGACTATTCGCTTGACTAAGTTCTCACCCCCCTCATAACATAAGGCAGTAGTGGTGGCGGCACCAGAGCTTCACAGCTAACGAAAGTACACAACACAAACAAAATTACAAATTATAAAACTTTCAAATTCACTACATACGGTTGCGCCGACAAAAAAAAAAACATACACAGTGTGCATTAAATATATGCAGAAATACGACTCAAAAGTCTTAACTGGTTAACCACAAGTACACTCAACATATGATTTACGTGCAACGGTGATTGCAATTTTCTTTTTTCTGTTTTTGCTTATAGTTTATCTTAAATTTTGCTATGAACTTTGAAGATAAATCTTCATTGTCAAAAGCATTAATAAGATATTGGCGAACTTGAGCAAAGGTGAAAGTATGAGCAATGTTAACACCTAATGAACATAACCCGTTTATTGGAACGGTAGCTGATAAGTAATTTTTTGTTGTCCATAGTTACTTTTTGTACAAGTGGCTGATGTCGGAGAGGGTATCTTGGTTGGCAACGTTTCATAGAAGCAATATCTTTAATAGCAAATAAAAGTTGTTTTTCGATTTTATAACGGCGTAGAAGCATGCAAATGTATAGGTTGTAAATATTCATGATTTCATGTTCAATGAACAAGTGACCTGTTGTATGTCTGCAAAGAAGGTTATAAATTAGGCAAAAGATTTCATTATGAAGCGATGAGATTTTTCGTACATTAGTTTTAGTCGTTGTTGCCCACACTAAGGTGCAGTAGCTTAAAGGAGCACTGACATCAAATTTACTAATGCCAAGATTTTTCGTCATCGAGTAGCTATAGACCCCGTAGCAGCGATTCACGACCTAAAACGCAACTGAGGGATGAATAACTACCACTTTTATTGATTTATATTACTGTGATCTAGCACTATTCAAAAACAGCCGGCAATCTTGCCATTTTCAGCGCTGGGAGCACCAGCAGTAGCCCTACCTCGCGGCCATCTCCAGATCACGCCACAACTGACCACTTCTCCACAGAAAAGAGTGACGTCACGCTCAGCTGCTCCGCAAACATTTCGTCTGCTAGGCGGACACATTTAGTCATGCCTTGTCACCTTCATTGCTGTCGTCACTGTACAAAGTGTCGACTCGGGTTCAATACGATAGTCTGGAGCTTGGAATCCCCGCGATTTGCGACGTCGCGAATTATTTTTGCTTCGATCGAACTTTTGCAGAACAGTGATTCTGAAATGGGCGCCGTTCTAAGCAGCACTGCAGGGGTGCCCGAGGATGCGCACTTCAGCCATGTTTGCTCGTGTGTCTCACCTATATTGGTGTGTTTTGGCGTGCAAAACATTCAGGTATGCACAGAGGGGTCAATGCAATATAGCTATCGCAAATGAGCATTAGCGGAAAAGTAGAATACGTTTCCTGCTTGCCAGGTTCTTTTTTGCGCCTCCAGATGGCCCCATCTATCCAGCCTCTCGCGGTTAATGCGGTATTACCATTTTTACGTGGACACAAAGAGTACAGAAGAACTAAAATTCAACGATACCTGCATGTTACTTGTTAGCAATGATATCTGACAACACGCTCTTCCACTTTTGATAGCTTGTGGTCGAGTTGATGTGTACCACATACGTGATGCAAAAAGACACCCTCACTTCGCTTTTTTCGTGCTTCGAACAAGACGACTGCAACTGACCTGCAACTCGTAACGATTCCCCGTCATGCTGACCGACAAGCACACGTTTAATCATCGTCGTTTCTTACGCCATTATTTTAAAGGTGGTTTTTATTTTGATAATTTTTTGAAATCATTCAAACCGGTCCGATGAAAATCAGACGCGACGAGCCACGACAAGGCCGGGCTCGTCGCGACAAGCTCGGTCCTAGCCCAGCCATGGACGAGCAAGTGCGTTTCTGCACTTCGGCGCCACGATAAGAACACTCGGATCGTACACGTCATCGCTACTAGGACATCGTCACTGAGGATGGTATTTGTGGAATGTATCACACAGAACACGTAGCACTAGTGTCGATGTTGCAGGGCAGTCTATTTTTCGTTTTTTTCTCCTTAGCTTTTTTTATGCTGTTTGACATCGAATTAAAAAAGCTTGCATGCGACGGATGCCGTTCAAATTTGGCCAAGAAGACCTATGCATACCAAGAGGTCGAATGATGGGCACGTCTCGATCTTGAAATTTGATGTCAGTGCTCCTTTAAATGTGAAAGAAATAAAGTGTTGTATATAGCAAGCTTTGTTTTTAAAGGTAAAACAGATTTATTTCTTCAAAGTATGCCAACTGCTCTCGATCCTTTCAATAAAATGTTGTGGACATGATCAGTTGATTGCAAATGCGGTGTGAAATAAACTCCTAGTAATTTTATTGACCTGACAATTTTAAATGGCTGTAATTTATACTGCAAATGTACTAAAGAGTCACAATTTTTTATTTATGGAATTAAAAATTACAGCGTTAGTTTTATTTACATTATCTTGCAGTGCATTTTCCTTTGTCCAAAGTTCCAGCTTACATAAAACATTATTACCACGGGAAAATAGGCCAGTGTGTGTATCAGTTCTCAGAAGAAGTGTAGTGTCATCCGCATAAATAACTAATTGGATTGATCATAAATGTTTGCAATATCATTAATATAAATGTTAAAGAAGAGGCCCAAGTATACAATGCTAAGTTATTCTAGTCCACGACGGAAAATTCGGGCTGCACACCGACCCAACAACTTGAGGACACTTTTCAGGACTAAGTTGTTTTCAGCATCGAGGTCTTCTGGGGACTTTGCACTCGCTACTCGGCACTTCATACTTCTGAGCATGCAGAAATTAAATGAAGCAGTCTGAAAAAGGAAACTGAAGAAGAAGATAAATGGAACGCACAGAAGGAAGAAGTTGGAGAAAAGTATTAAATGACGCACGGCACCCGTCTGTCCTATGTTATTCGATGGTGCTGTTTATTTAACTTAGGACTGCTACAATTAATAAAACAACGCACATTGTTTGCATGAGAGGGGCTACACACACAGGAATTCTTCTTGCCACTCTGTCTGCGCCATAGAGGTACATGGTCTGCGCAAACTCGAGAAGAGGCGCAAGATCTTTCCATATGAGTATGTGACCTGCAACAAACGAAGACATTCCAGCCATTCCGGTGACCAACGTTTTGGGCTGAAGCACATTTTGTTTAATATTAGCGAACAAAAGAAGAAATTTAACTGTAGGAGGAAGAAAATGCAAATTTAACAATTTCTATTGCATAAATACTTTTATTAAAATTAATAAACTATTATTATTAATAATATTAGCAATAATATATATACAAGACACAGGTCTCAGCCGAATTTTCTATAAACATTTTTCATGATGCTTCCTGGTTATTTCCAAAGTCTATATAATTTTTTATATATTTTTTTTATATACTGTGCACTAGTATTAAAGAGACACTACAGAGAAACAATCGGCTTCCTCTAAATTGACAAAGTGCCCTCTGAGAACTCTATTATCATATATTTCGCTAGAATAAGTTCATTATTAGCATATTATATCACGGCGTAAGTTTTATTTTAAAATTTCGTGCGAAAATCATTGCACAAGGCGAAACAAATTTCAACATCTATCTGTAGTGTTTACATGGCTTTGACTCGATCAAATTTTCCAGAACTTCGTACACTTAGTCTATGCCAACCACAGATTACAATGTACTTCATTTTTATCGACAGAAATCTGAGAGTACACGGTATATACCTTTAAATTTTCCTACATCATGATGTTTGGTGCTAGAATCTCAAGGTGGCGTCGCCACCTACAATTTCTTTTCGCGCCTTTTCTCACTTACTATAAGCATCAAGACACAGAAAGAGTGCTAATATTTGAAAAACCATTTTGCTCGTTAGTGTCCCTTTAAGCAATGGTGGCCATGTGTTAGACTTGTGTTGACGACTGCAAGACCATATATGCAAGACCATATATGACGACTGCAAGACAACGTATGGCAGTGGATGGACAACAAACGGGGCCCTTTTAAAGTGTTACGCACTTAGGACAAATAATTCTAGGCTTCATACCCAAAGAGCTTAACTTCTTTATCCTAGCAGCATCTCACACGACACAAACTAAAACATGATAAGTTGAAAATCGCAACAGAACAAAGTTCGTTTGACAAAACAGCGCTGTGTTCACATTAAGAGAAGTGCGACTATAAAGGAATGTTAAATGTCACAGCCACATAAAAAAACGCGTTAATGAATTGCCTTTCCATATTTAGTTTGCTTTTTATGCTATGTTTTAAGTTACGAGCCGTGAGCAGGCCAAATATTTCTTCCGTTTCAGGCAAAAGCGCGGTGGCGCTCACGTTTTCGGTTTCCTTGCAAAATTAATACAGAAATGAGGTGTGGGCAACTGAAGTTCCTATTTAGTTCGTTGTAACAACTAATTCACTACGAGTGTTTGTTATGCAGTTCCGTTGTGTGCTCGGCAACATCTTGTGGCAATACTCGGCAACAACCTGTTCTCGCTGACAACACGATAATTCAGCACGAGCTCCGCCAACAAAGCCAGCACTAATCTGGCCTACTTCTGCAAAGAGAGCTGTGCAACCAAGAGTCCACATTAACTTTATGCCCTGCTGAACAGAAGTTAGGCTTATTAGAAAACACAGGTTTGCTGTTTTTAGGCTGCAATATCTATGACGTAATTGGAATTGGCTGCAAAATTTGGCGAATGTTCAAGTTTCCATTCTTAAAGTAAAAATTTCATGACTGTTCAAGCATCCTGCACAGACTATTTTAGAAAGGGGTTTCAGTGTCGCCATGTAGGGCTATTAAACTTTGTGTTTTATATCTTTCGCAACTTAACTAAAAGCGTTATGATAGACACACACACATGAAAACAGTAGAGTTGTTGCATACAACGTTTCCCAGCCTTATTGACATCACAGTCTACGAAAACAAGAAACATCAACTTATCAGCCA